>JAVTVY010017433.1:0-65847 GCA_036873755.1 Hanleya hanleyi | reverse complement strand
CCGCCCAAACATGAAGGGGTATCATGCCTTCACCACCATCAAACTTTCTACGCTTTATCTCCGAAACAACAAATTATTTGGAGATGACACTGCTTGATTTTACAGCGTAATATATTTGAGTCAGTTTTCCCTATTTGAATACCCCTCCCAGAAAAGGATCATTAGTAAATTTAAAGTGGCGGCCAAGTGGGGTACCAGAAAAGTGGTGTTTTATCTTTTTCTTCGAGATTATCATTTTTGTGGATAAAAGTGTACATGAACTACAGTACGCCCACTTTCCAGTTACCCTAGCCTACTGGTAGGATAGCAGTAGGATAGCTGGAGGATAGCTGTACCATCCACGTATCATTACAACACATATAAGGGAAGTGGGAAGAGGTGCCGACATACTGACTGCGTCACATGACTTCACAGAATAGTCATGGCCGGACCATCCAGGGATGATGGCTGGATGATAGCCGGATCCTCCGTGGATGATGGCTGGATCATCCGTGGATGATGGCTGGATCATCCACGGATGATGGTCGGATCCTTCACGTATGGTTTCGGCCGTGAACTGACGTGCCTGCACTATACTGAGTTTCACTGATAGATTATCATATGTTTTCGACGAGTTATAATCGCATATATGCGCATATATATAAACGCATCAGAAATATAAACGCATTATATATAATGCGTTTATATTTCTGATCGACGACAATAATCTGGAAGAAAGGGGGTTTACGGTATATTCATTGAAAAGTATGAATTCATCTTTTCATGAAGTCGTTTGCGTGAAGATTCGTATATTTATGTGTTCTTGTATTTGTCAATGGCTCACAAAGGAATATATATGTGCTGAGAACAATATCGACACTCAACGTTCCGCATCATTGTCCTATAATATTGAGCCTTGCTATACCGCACTAACCGTAATTTGCCTCTTTTATTGTAACTTCTACTTCAATCTATTCTCTGGAGTATTCTCGCAAATATGTATTGGTTTAGCACAGGGTAATGCAATGAATTTGATCTTCGATTGGCGTTTGCCGATCGCGAAGGAAATGTTCTTGTATATAATGCTCTCTGTGAGGTCCGCGCCATACTCGTTCGCACATGTGCGTAGATTTTGTCATACCGGTCTCTCTATTTCGTATACATTTTCTCTTTGAAAAACGTAAGTAAACAATCTCAAAAGTGTGGATTTCCAAATTTAAAATGACTGCAGAATAAGCTAATAGTTCGGGCAAAATAGTACGCCCACTAAAAGTAATATTTATTTGATCAGACTAATGTCGCGCTTTTCTAATAAAATTTATTTTGTGAAAGTATGGTTCCTATTCGCAACTTCACTATTTTATTCACATCTGGAGATTTTTTGTTATTGTATCTTCATAATCTTTGATTAATTCTGTCAATATCAGAGAAAAGGGGACTCTTGGTAAGTAACACTGTTGAAATAGTATATTGTGTCCACCTTCGCATGCAAAATTATTTTCGTTACTTGCCATTCTGGTTGATTTATTTATTCAATTGTTCAGTTGTTTTTCAACTTTCAGACGAAACAGTTTTGTTTCAACCCAAGTAGTAGGGTCTACCATTTTCGACTCTTATTTTCCAGGGAGATAACTCTTGGTTCCCTTTTTTTCCAGGTTAAAGGCATAGGGAACTCCCCATCATCTCCCCAATAGTTCCGCCAGGGGAGGGAGTTCCGCCAGGGGGCGCCACCAGCTCAAGGTCACTATAGTTCCGGCAAAGGGCCCCTGGGCATGTATTCTTCCGCGGTGATGCGGTCTGGTGGTGATGCGGTCGCGGGAAAAAGCTTCCGCGGAGAAAAAGTAGTCCCCAGACTTCAAATACGCTGCATGGTCCGATTGGGCCGAGTGAGGTATCAAAGTGAAGCATTCGTGAAGGGGCATCCAGTCATGGGTGGGTGCATGTAAAATTAGGATTTTTTCCCGAAACTATAAAAAGCGGAACACGGACTTTACCCCTAAACTAGGGGAAAACCCCTATCAACCCTAGTCAAAAGGGCTAATATCGGTCCCCGGGCTTATCGGGGCCTGCCTATCAAGTCTATGGGGTGGGTGCATGTAAAATTAGGATTTTTTCCCGAAACTATAAAAAGCGGAATACGGACTTTACCCCTAAAATAGGGGAAAACCCCTATCAACCCTAGCCAAAAGAGCTAATATCGGTCCTTGGGCTTATCGGGGCCTGCCTATCAAGTCAATGGGGTGGGTGCATGTAAAATTAGGATTTTTTCCCGAAACTATAAAAAGCGGAATACGGACTTTACCCCTACAATAGGGGTCTGTATTATACAATATAAGGGAAAATGCCTGTATGGGGTATGGGGATGGTCATTTTTTTTCGTGGGCTTTACTATGGCTTGTGGGGTCGCGTTTTTCTCGTCTCGCCAAGAAAATGACAATGGGAAGGGTCCCGGAGCGAATCGGTGAAATTTTTGGGAAAAGTCACCGAGGTCTGTATATAGGCCCATACTGGCTATATGGGGGTATGGGTTCAACTTGGGAAATTCACACACGTTCATTGTGATATGGGCTGTTTGGATTTGTTTTTCACGTCTCGTCATTTAGAACACGATGGGAAGGGTCCCGGAGCGAAACGGTGAAATGTTTGGAAAAAGTCACCGAGGCCTGTATATAGGCCTATATTGCATGGCTATGGGTGTATAGGTCCATACGGGGTAGACGTTTTGGGATCTAGGTGGGCCACTAATGGTCCGATGGGGTCGAGTGAGGTATCAATGTGAAGCCTATGTGAGGGGGCAACCGATGGGGTGGATGTGGGGTAGGAATATCGTCATTCTGCGCATGCGCAATAGACAAAGTGTATGGAAATAAACGTTTTGGGATCTAGGGGAGCCACTAGTGGGCCGATTAGATCGAGTGAGGTATCAATGTGAAGCCTATGTGAGCGGGCATCTGATGGGGTGAGTGCGGGGTTGAAATATCGTCACTCTGCGCATGCGCAGTGGACAAAGGGTATGGAAATAGACGTGTTGGGGTCTAGGTGGGCCACTAGTGGGCCGATGGGATCGAGTGAGGTATCCATGTGAAGCCTATGTGAGGGGGCTAGACTAGGGTGTCGTTTCCATTCTGCCGCGCAGGTCACGTGGGTTGTGACGTCACTTCCGGGTTTCACCTCCAAACCCAGAAGAGTTCCAATGTTCTCTTAGACGTCCGGATGTTCAACCTCCGGGGTTTTTCCCGGCCCGGGCCGGCCCGCCCCGGCCGCAGCGCGCGTGCGCGGGTTATCCGGAAGTGCGCGGCATCACCGGCAGTGCGCGGATGAATGTCGGATCAAAAGGTCAAATGCTGTATTATACAGTATATGTCCTGTATTATACCAAATCTGTGCTGTATTATACCATATCTGTCCTGTATTGTACCATATATGTCCTGTATTATACAGTATATGTCCTGTTTTATACCAAATCTGTGCTGTATTATACCATATCTGTCCTGTATTGTACCATATATGTCCTGTATTATACAATATATGTTCTGTATTAGACAATAGCATAGCGGTTGTCGTGAATAACAACAAGTTCAGCAATGTTCATACAGTTTATTATCCCCAATGTTACATCATACCCAGGATGGGGGAGCCGCCCTGGGTATGTTTAGTATGTTCACAGCAAAAACAAATTGAAATATCAAACACCATGTTTTATTATTTAACGCACCGTCACATTAGGTACAAGTGTTTACTGAGCTCAAGTCAACGATCAGCATGTAGACATAGAGAGTATGCACGGCATGTTATGATATTCATCAGTGCACGAGTGACGCATTCAACCGATGGCGGTGGTCGGTCAGCTTGGTAAGGAAAAACGTAACATTGGTCACCCTCTCCACTGTCCACTTGGTGTTGGGTCGTTGCTGTTGGGCCCATTCCAAGGGATCCATGGTGTCCAGTTTCTCCAGCATCGTCTCTAGTGACCTCCGGTTAATGATGGTAAACGGCTGGACAAACACATAGATGTTACTTCTCGGGTAAAAGTATCGGACTTGGACTGTCTCCTTATGCTGCAGCACATAACCAAACGCCAGATTTAATTTGAAGGCCGTAGTTTGATCTTTGAAGATGGTTTCCACGTAGCTGCGTAGAGGGGTGAGGTTGGTCAGTGGGAAATTGTAGATATCTTGAATAGGGCGATGACGGTGGAAACAGTGCCGTGTCATGGACCAATGGCGCCGATCGATGTCACTCACTGGATGGTTGTCCTGTAAGAGATCGCTAGGAATATTTATGGGATCGTCCAGAAAATGTTCGATGTTGTCAGGCGTATGACTCGAAACCGTAACGGTCGGGTCCGGCTGGAAATCCAGGCTCTTCTGAACTGTGGGTATAGGCGGGCTCTCCGTCATCGCATCACCAGTGGCGTTCGTCTCCCCGGGCTTATCTTCACTGGGTCTGACCTTCCGCGGCTCCTCTTCAGTAGGAAGTTGACGCCCAAACCGTAGAGACGGGACATGAATCAAACGCTGATGCCGTCTTAACTGACTGCGTCGTTTGAAGAGTTGACCACAATCCTTACATTGTTCCGTCGCCCCGTCGTGGAATGAGCGTTCGTGGCGCAGTAAATGATCCTCCCGATTAAATGACCGTGCGCAGGTTATACAAGTATACCGTGCATCGTTGTGGGTGGAGGCCTCGTGGCGTCGTAAATTATCTAGACGAGTAAACTGCTTCTGGCAAGTTGTGCAAGTGAACATCTTGGTGGTTGACAGAGCGTCTGATGAAACGGCAAGGCCGCTTCGCTTTTATAGCACGCTAGCTGGTGATCTATTTTTAGCACACTCAGTTCAACTATCCCCAAGTCGAGGGCCGAGCCGTGACATCTTCGGTAACCTCCGTGTCTCTTCGTCTATGTAGGTGTATAAAAGTGGGAATGTTTAGGGCAATGATGCATTCATTGGCCTGCTTGACCTGACCAGCCTGAGCCTGCCTCACAAGCCTGAGCCTGCCTCACCGGAGCTATACCATGAGACATGGAGAAGATTTTCCAGGGGATCCTCCGGCGCTGTTATCTTTGTTGTTGTTGTTGCTCTCTTTTTTGGACTAACCCATCAGAATAGTACGTATCACGGACTACACCCGACGTCTAGGCGCGCATGTGTGACATGGTCTATAAAACACGTCTCTCTGGATCCTACACCTCCATTTCTACGGTTGCAGAGCCATGACGGACACCCATCCCTATGCGACTCGCATTTTACAGCATGCGACCGTGGTTAATTCACTCACGGGTTACCAAGCAGTGGTCCGGTCCATGCTTGCAGATGGCGACGACAACGAGGGGTGACGCCAGATCCTGAAAGAGTTCACAGAAGCGGTCCTCGACAGAGTGCACTCGATGGAGAGGTGTGCCATCACTCACCACTACTGGACTATGACAGCCATCCTTGATGCTCGCGCTATGGACCACGAGCGCTCACGCCGGAACCAGCGACGGCTGGTTGGCCTCACAATAGTCTGTGCCCTATTGACCCTGGCGCTGTGGCATTGACAGTGGGACCTCATCACAAATACGAGAGTCAGACAGAGTGTGTGTCATTGACCGATCGTCATTGGATCAAGCATGTCACCAGTTCTACGAGCCATCCTTCCCCTTACGCCCCGGGTGGGGTTACACGTCCATGAAGATAAAGTCACCCTCGTGGAAGACCGTGGAGATGTTTGCTGGTCGCGCGCTGAGACCGTATCGAATACGGTTACGCTACACCGTGACGGCTGGACCAAATTTAAACGGGTATTGAGCGGCGAGCTCGACGGACACCTCATCCACATAGACAATGCCATCTACGTACACCGTGGACACTTCTTCCCACGCCTGGGCCGCTACCAAGACCCTACGCGAGGCTTCACCCTAGACCCCGATCTGTGGACAGCCTTCGAGAAAGTGGTGCCTATCGTGGACCAGCTGTTTACATCGGACGAGCGGTCATCAGACGAGTTGGAGTGGGCTCGTGCCCTGAGAGAAGCGGCGGCAGAACCCAATGAACAAATGTCTAACCATGAACCAGACGACGATGTCATTGATTACCCGGCTAGACTCAGTCAGCCCAGTGACATGACCACCCGATCCTTTGATCTCACGGGGTTCTCCCTATAAATACGAGAGACAGTCAAATCTGGTACCATTCACGTACTGACCATGACGGAGCATATAATACGGGCGTATCTCAGCTTGACCCCTGAGGTTTTCCTGCACGTTTATGCGGATACGGTCGATATCATGGAGGAGGTGAGAGATATCTGTGATGCGGACCCTACACAACCGTTCCCGGCTCACCATCTGTCCCGGAGGGCTTGACCAAATTAAACTTGGAAAGTTGTCTGGTGAACTGGACGGCGACCTCATCCACTTTGCTGTCACTTACGTGTACATCCGACGCGGCCCTTTCTTTGCTCAATTGGCTCGCTAGATGGGGGCAGTGCATTTTACCCTTTCAATTTCGATCTTTATGGTCTGCATTGGAAGATGCCGTGGCAGATGTGGATCAAGTGCTTACGGAGGAAGAGCGGTCATCAGACGAGTTGGGCTGGTTATTTACCATGGACAATGTGCTGGCAGAAGCCAACGAAGAAAATCAGAAAGAAACTCCGGCCCAAGATATACCGTTATAAATAAACGATAGAGCCAGGTCCATCATCATTTGTCACCATGAAGAGCTGGGAGAAGGTGTTGGATAACTTAAACTACAGTCCCGACAGTCCGGCGGCCTATAGTGCATTGTCGGCTCTCTATCGAGCGGCCAAACCCCAGGGGATACAACGTGCCCAAGTCCGAGATTGGTTAAGAAAACAAGACACCTATATCTTACATCGATCTGTCCGTCGTCATTTTCTACGGAACCGGGTCATCGTTGGAGGAATAGATGCCCAGTGGCAAGCGGATTTGGTCGATATGAGCGCCTTTGCCAAACACAACGATGGGAATCGGTATATCTTGACGTGCATCGATATCCTATCGAAGTATGCGTGGGTGGTACCTATCCGGACGAAAACGGGGGCGAATCTCATAGCGGCGTTCAAAGACATCTTCAAGACCGGGCGCAAACCTTTGTATTTGCAAACCGACGAAGGCACGGAATTCCTCAACAGACCGTTCCAACAGTTTCTGAAAGCCCAGAAGGTGTTTTTCTTCCATACGTACAACGAGACCAAGGCTTCCGTGGTGGATATACAAGAGATATCATTCATGGGATATTTCTTTGTTTATAGAGTTGCTTGAATTTCTCATTAAAAATATCTATGTGAAATTTGGCAACACAATATATCAGCAGCATATAGGTATTCCAATGGGTACTAATTGTGCACCCCTGTTGGCTGACCTGTATCTGTTCTCTGATGAATATGACTATATGCAGGCGCTTTCAAAAACCGATCCATTCAAAGCCCGTTCCTTCTCATTCACCAAACGCTATATAGACGATCTTCTCGCTGTGGATAATCGCTATATAAATGACGCAGTGAAGGATATATATCCACCTTCACTGGATTTGAAGGAAACTACAGATAGCCCTACAGGCACATCTTATTTAGATCTCTATCTCTATAAAAATGAAGCGGGCATTCTCTCTCGTCGACTTTATGACAAAAGAGATGATTACAATTTCGACATCGTAAACTATCCCTTTCTGGATAGTAATATTCCAGTGGGACCTGCATATGGCGTATACATATCTCGCTTAGTAGCATTTGCTAGATCCTGTGTTAAATGTGATGATTTTAATCAACGTCACAAAACATTGTTGCAGAAACTTATAAAACAGGGCTATTCCACCAAGCGCCTCCACTCAAAGTTTCTCAAATTTGGCGATACATATCGCATGCTGATAGCAAAATACGAACGTAGCGTGCAAGATCTATGGCGCACCTTCTTTTCAGACCTTTAAAAAACCATCCTTGATCAGGACACCCCACATCTCCAGAGCCGTGACACGTAGCAAGTCAACGCGACGAACACGACGCCGGACACAACCGCCCAAGGCCTGGAACACCTATTAAAACCAACAGCAGCAGCAGGACAGCTCAGTCCCCATGTTTTACCTCACCCTACCCAGTAACAGTTCGCTGGATGTTTCCTGACAACACCTTGGCCAAGTACGTGACCCAGTTACCGCAACCGTTGCATTTACCTGGGCGCTGGGAATGTGGCCTCGTGGATATCCAATACCCTTACTCGTGGTACAACGTGCGAGCCAATGAAGTGTGGTACGAGGTGACCTACGAAGGAAAAGACACCCGACTCACCCTCCCCGAAGGCCAATACGATACTCCCAAGGAGTTCATGGGTGGGCTGTCAAGACTGTTGCATTATAAGGCTCTACGGGAGGTCACGAATACTTCAAGACCCATCAAAGCCTATCCCTTCAAGAATCACGTGGACTTCGATTACAACGCACACAACGACAAGGCACAATTTATCGTCACCGCCAACGCGAGTGTCGTACTGTGTCCTATCCTACAACAAATGCTGGGTTTCGATCTACAGACGTTCGCTGGTCCCACCGTCCACCAAGGCGAGATCCCGATGGATATGAAGTCGGGTATGTACGGACTCTACGTCTACTCGGACGTGGTGGACAACCACATCGTGGGCGATATCAACACACCTCTGTTACGGGTGGTCCCCATTAAAAAGACGTATGGAGATCAAGTCACCCACAGTTTCACCCACATGCTCTACCTGCCCGTACGACAAACCGACATCAACACGATCACGGTGGATATAAGAGATGACACGGGACGACCGGTGGCATTCGAACGCGGAAAAGTGGTGCTGACACTTCATTTTCGACAAGCACGTGCTCCCCACTTTGTATAATGAAGGTGCCTTACGAGTGCGATGCACGCAGCTATATGAACTATTATGCCCAACAGGCCGGCGGTGGCCTTCCGGTATTTAGTGGTGCACGCATGCAACGAGGACATGGACTGGGGAACATACTCGGGAGCATCGTCAAAACGTTCCTGCCGTTGGTGACGCGTGGGGTGAAAGCAATCGGCAAACAAGCGGTACGCAGTGGACTGCAAGTCGCCGGTGATGTCTTGGGGGGTACGGCACCCAAAGAAGCCTTGAAATGGCGGGCCAAAGAAGCAGGAGGCGTCTTAGTGGCCAAAGCACAACGCACCGTAGGGAATAAAAGACCTGCACCACCGAGACCACGCACCAGTCGACGACCGATCCAGCGACGACGCACATCGAAGACCCAGGATATGTTTTCATAAAACATGTCCTTGATCCACGCAGAGTCCTGTCCCTCCACCAACAGTGAATTTGATTTGTGGACCGTGCCGCCCACACAGACCAGTGCCGAACAAGGATTATGGGTGGAGCATCTCCCGCTCTCCAGCATCAACGAAACAGGGCCCATCGAGTTCACCATCAGTAATGCGGATACGGCCTATGTGGATTTAGCCCATACATACTTGTATGTGAAAGCCAAGATCGTCAATGGAGATGGCTCCAGAATCGTGGACCAAGCAACGGTGGGCCCGACGAATCTCTGGCTGCACTCGATGTTTCAACAGGTGGATATATTTCTCAGCGACAAACTCGTCAGTGACTCGACCAACACGTACCCCTATCGAGCCTACATCGAGACGCTGTTGTCGCATGGGCGAGAGGCTAAAAAATCTCAACTGACAGCCGCTTTATTCTACCAGGACACAGCCCAGCACATGGGCGTAGAGAACGACAATGTGGGATATAACAAACGGAAGGCTTTGACCGCGAACGGCGTCTCGGTGGATCTCATGGGTCGACTGCACGCAGACATTTCATGCAAGACCGGTACCTCTTGAACAAGATCCCCATCAAAATCCGACTGATACGGGCGCCTCCGACCTTCGCCTTGATGGCCACTAACGTAGACGGGCATGCAGCTGACTATAAGATTGTCATCCAAGACGCAGTCCTGTATGTCCGAAAAGTGAAACCGAATCCAGCCGTTCAATTGGGACACCTCAAAGCCTTGGAAACAAAACCAGCCCAGTACCCTATCCGACGTGTGCAAACCAAAGTGTTCTCTGTGTCTGCTGGAAATATGGGCGCCAACAAAGAAAACCTGTTCCTGGGGGAACTACCCAAGCGATTGATCCTGGCCTGTGTGGAAAATACCAGTTTCAGCGGAGCCTACCCAGAGAATCCGTTTGACTTTAAACATTTCGGCATCAATTTTGTGGCCCTGCATGTGGATGGACAACAGGTCCCAGCCACGGCCTTAACACCGAACTTTGGGCGCGCGAATTTCATTCGAGCCTATCAGAGCCTGTTTACAGCCACCGGTCAAATCAACCAGGACGAAGGGAATATGATCAGTCGGGAGGACTACGCGAACGGATACACGTTGTTCTGTTTCGATCTGACCCCCACCTTAGAGAACGACCATCAGCTGGCCCTCGCCAAGCAAGGCAATTTACGGTTGGAAATTCACTTTGCACGAGCCCTCCGGAGCACCGTCAATGTGATCTGCTACGCCGAGTTTGACAACATCATTCAAGTGGACAAAGCGTGCAACGTCCTGTGTGACTTCTCCACCTAACATGGATACAGACCAGATAACCACCGTGCTGGAGAATGACCCAGAGACACGTATGGTGTTTCAAGGGGTGTTCGCCCGAGATGTGTTCCCATTAGACCGTATGTATCCTGCTGCTTACGTTCTCAACACGGACCCGATGGATCGGCCCGGTGAACATTGGGTGGGCGTGTACTTGACAGAACAGCAGGGCGAATACTTTGACCCGTACGGCCTGCCACCCCTCCATCCCGATTTAACAGACTTCATGGATCAAGGCACAGAGACGTGGTGTTGGAACAGTCAAACGTTGCAAAGCCTGGCCAGTAGCGTGTGCGGACAATATTGCTTGTTTTACCTGTACCATCGATGCCGGGGAAGACCCTTATCTACCATCGTACAGATGTTTGACGAGTACCCCAAGGCCGAGGACCGCGATGTACTCGTATATGACTGGGCCGCCCATCATTTCAATGTACAAGCCCCGTTCTGGGCTTAAGTTCTTTCAATGTACACAAGCCCGCTGTTCTGGGCTTAAGTTTACAAGCCCCCTGTTCTGGGCTTCAGTTCTTTCAATGTACAAGCCCCCTGTTCTGGGCTTCAGTTTTCACGTGGTTGTTCTCACGTTGTTGTTGGTACTGAATAAAAAACAAAATGATATATCACCAAAAAACGCTTCTCTCTTGCAGGAAACAAGCCTATGTTTATGTATACTATGATTGTCTTTTTGAATTTGGTGCTAATACTGTTATGTGGAAAATGGAATAGGTCTTTGGATTATGGACGCGGATATTCTCTAATGGACGACGGCTGGATTATGAATGACGGACTAGACGCTTGTAATTGTGTGTTTTCTATATGAGCATAATGCATGAAACTGGCTTTGAACACCATATTAGCCAATCAGTGGCCTAGAATGGAGCCAAAGGTAACCCATCCATATCCAGAAAACATTACCCGGGTGTACAAGAACCCGGATGTAGGCGCGGACGTAGGCGAAAGCATCCCAGTACCCGGATGTAGGCGCAGACGTGAGCGAAATTCTAGTACCCGTCAATTGGTTCTTTTATCGATCGCTCATTGGCTCTTTTTCTCGACCGCTGATTGGTCCAAATGGAACTGCCCATCCTTCCCAGGTTAATTTACAATCCCCTTTTGGGGTTCAAGCTCTGTATATCGATGCCGCAACATTGTCTCCGAACCTTGCCGAAAGGGAGACCTTGGACCTTTTGACCTGGATGTGACCTTTGACCTTTTGACCCGACATTCATCCGCGCACTGCTGGTGATGACGCGCGCGCGCTGCGGCCGGGGCGGGCCGGGCCGGGCCGGGAAAAACCCCGGAGGTTGAGCATCCGGACGTCTAAGAGAACATTGGAACTCTTCTGGGTTTGGAGGTGAAACCCGGAAGTGACGTCACAATCCACGTGACCTGCGCGGCAGAATGGAAACGACACCCTAGTCTAGCCCCCTCACATAGGCTTCACATGGATACCTCACTCGATCCCATCGGCCCACTAGTGGCCCACCTAGACCCCAAAACGTCTATTTCCATACCTTTGTCCACTGCGCATGCGCAGAGTGACGATATTTCAACCCCGCACTCACCCCATCAGATGCCCCCTCACATAGGCTTCACATTGATACCTCACTCGATCCAATCGGCCCACTAGTGGCTCCCCTAGATCCCAAAACGTCTATTTCCATACACTTTGTCTATTGCGCATGCGCAGAATGACGATATTCCTACCCCACATCCTTCCCATCGGTTGCCCCCTCACATAGGCTTCACATTGATACCTCACTCGATCCCATCGGCCATTAGTGGCCCACCTAGATCCCAAAACGTCCACCCCGTATGGACCTATACACCCATAGCCATGCAGTATAGGCCTATGGGCCTACCCAGGCCTCGGTGACTTTTTCCAAAAATTTCACCGTTTCGCTCCGGGACCCTACCCATCGTGTTCTAAATGACGAGACGTGAAAAACAAATCCAAGCAACCCATATCACAATGAACGTGTGTGAATTTCCCAGGTTGGACCTAAAAACGCGACCCCACAAGCCATAGTAAAGCCCACGAAAACAAATGACCATCGCCATACCCCATACAGGCATTTTCCCTTATATTGTATAATACAGACCCCTATTGTAGGGGTAAAGTCCGTGTTCCGCTTTTTATAGTTTCGGGGAAAAATCCTAATTTTACATGCACCCACCCCATTGACTTGATAGGCACGTCCCAGTAAGTGCGGGGACCGATATTAGCCCTTTTGGCTAGGGTTGATAGGGGTTTTCCCCTATTTTAGGGGTAAAGTCCGTACTCCGCTTTTTATATTTTCGGGAAAAAATCCCAATTTTACATGCACCCACCCCATTGACTTGATAGGCAGGTCCCAATAAGCCCGGGGACCGATATTAGCCCTTTTGGCTAGGATTGATAGGTGTTTTCCCCTATTTTAGGGGTAAAGTCCGTGTTCCGCTTTTTATAGTTTCGGGAAAAAATCCTAATTTTACATACACCCACCCATGGCTGGATGCCCCTTCACGAATGCTTCACTTTGATACCTCACTCGACCCAATCGGACCATGCAGCGTACGGTACCTCCCGCCACATCTTCACGGACCTCACCGAAAAGACACGGAGGTGAACGACATTGTGGGAAAAACCCAGTACAAGCTCCCACGGACCTGACCGAAGAAATACGGAGGTGAACGACATTGTGGGAAAAACCCAGTACAAGCTCCCACGGACCTGACCGAAGAAATACGGAGGTGAACGACATTGTGGGGAAAAACCCCAGTACATGCTCCTCTCACCGAAAAGACACGGAGGTGAACATCCCCACAGACAGGTCAGTACATCTATCATCCTCACAAGTCACGCCCCATTCACCCAAACCGGAAGTGACGTCATACAGAGGTCACGCTCCATTCACCCAGACCGGAAGTGACGTCATAGGGGATAGCGCCCCCTGGTGGGGAAAAAGGGAACCAAGAGTTACCTCCCTGGAAAACGGTAATGAATCGAGTTGCTCCCTACTACTCACCTGTTGCCGACCACAAAAGGGCGCCCCATTTATATAGAGATGATTCGGTTGCCATGGAGACCTGCAGATGTTTTTCAGACTTCCAAGGGAGGGTGCTGGAGCAATTATCAACAAAGCGCCAGTGTGTGATCTCTTCGGCTAACTCAGGAGTCACAGCAATGGGCTTACTGTTACGATATGATTTCGAGAGTGCATGGTTGGCCTCCCGGATGTAAAGTTTTGCTGCGGGGACGTCGAGGAGGAAGCTTATACATTTACCAGTAAACCGTTGCAGCAGTTTTGTACTGACATGTTTTGAACCTAACAGACACTCTCTGACCTGTGCAAACGAATTTCTTTTTTTCTGTGGAATGGTAAAACATTGCTTGTTTGAATCACATATCAAGCCAAGGAATGAGATTTCGCTACTAGGCACCAAGTGGCTTTTGGGGGATAAAGTGTAACCTAATCTAACAAGGACTTCACATGTGCTATATGCTGCTGCCCTAGCTGGCTAAGTTGGGGGTAGGGAACCTATTTTCAAGTGTGGTGGCTCAGCAATGAATCGGTCATCGATGTATTGGAGTACAGGGACACCCAGCTCTCTCAAGAACCCGGTAGCAGCCATGCCGATTGTGTGATAAATGAAGCTACTGGCCTTAAATCCAAAAGGCAAGGTAGTGTAGCAGAAATAATAGCCACCCCATTCAACGCCAAAAAAGGTTTGACTTCTCCTATACAGACTCACATGGTCAAATCCGCTATTTTCATCACAGGTGGAGGCAAGAGAGCCTTGGGGCATGATTCGGGGGACATCTTTTAGGGTGTCTAGCTTTAGTTTGGTATCTTTGATCCAAAGGTTTAAATAGCGCTCGTCGTGGCATAGCCTGGGCTTGGTTTCCTCAACGGTAAGTGGCATAACCAGTTTCGGAGGGTTAACTATCCCTACCCTTCCTAGCGGACGAAGTGACCCATTTTTTACCCTCTCCAAAATGGTAGCAGTAATAAAGTCTACATGCTCTTGACACTTGGGGTTGTTCTGAAAATATGCCTGAGGGGGAGATCGCGACTTGTAATGTTTTCCCTTAAAATTGCCATCAAATGGACGGAAGAACTCGTAAACATCAACACCATTTTTTATCCAACGTGTTACATCAGGGTGTTTGTCTCCCATGATTAACTCCCACTCAGGGAAACGACTGTGAATCTGCCCGGCAACAAACTTGTCAGGATCCCGTATAGGTAAATCTTCCAATGAAAAGGGGTGTAGATTTAGTGGGACATCCTCAGCCCTGGGCCAGTGATCAGGTGGTGGAGACTGACGCCCGAAGGTCATCCAAGACGCCTTTGACCTCGGCCTTATCATTTCAGGTTCAAAGCTAGGGGTAAATTCCCAACTAGGAATATCCGGAGTAAATACCTGTAATACCAAATTAGATTGGGTGTAATTAGAGGCGCCAGTCTCCATCACCCGATCCCACGTGGACAAAGTCCACTCAGGGTCAGTAGCCCCGGGGATGACGATGGAAACTATCATATACTAGGGGAATGTGTACCGTAACAAGAATGTTGCCTTGCTATGACCAAACATGGACAATATTAGCGGTATTATTAACCAAATGTAACTATTCAAACAGGATTTGAACACTTAACTTATCTCAATAAGAAAATTACTGTGAAAACTTGGTCACCGATGAACACATCAGATTAGTCATATAACTGAGACTAAAAATGGAGTATCGCAAGATGTCATTTTTATGAGGTGAACGTACCAGTCAACAAACAAACAGTACTAGTAATAACTACAGCACTAAACTTATGCAAATAAAGGAAGATTACCAGGTGGCACTAGGGTCAAGTATGCTAATTATTTTCCCTCTTTACATTCACGGGCAAAATGTCCTTTTTTCTGGCACGTGTAACAGAGTTTTTCCGATTTGTCCGTGTTTTAATAAGATGTACCGCCCCTTCTCGCTCCACGGAATCCCCCACGATATGAACCACTGAACTGGTATGGCCCTGGTGGGTAAGGATAAAAGACTGGCTGCGGTGGCTGAAATAGTGGTGGATATTGCCCTGGCTTTGTTGGGGTCAGCTTTACTAACTTCTGGTACTTATAAAAGTTAGTATTAACTTTCTGTTCATCTGGGTCTCCAAAGAGTGACGCACAGAGGAGGCCCAAATCCCCAGCCGTGTATTCTGCAGCGCGCAACTTATCCTTGGCTTTTTTTGTAGTAGTTTCTCTTGTCATGTTCACAGTTGTTTGCCGCTTCCACCAGGTTGTCAACAGCGGCCAGCAATATCCCTGGCCCAGTAGCGCCACCCTCCTGTATGAACATCTCACCTGTTCCAAAGCATCATCTACATCATCTGACTTCCGCTTTTTCTTCAAAGAAGTAAGCTTTTCTCTCAATTTCTGCTGCTCTTCTAGAACATTGCCCATAGTGGCTGCAGTGGGTGGGGGGTGCTGGGGTGTCAGGAGTAGTGTCCATATCCTAGGATAAAAAGAAAATTTTATTTTATTTGCTCGCTCATCTCAACAGATGCATCTGCTTGTTATTTCAGTTTAACTGGGTGTAAAAAAGGAGGGTGGGGGGATTTAACTACCGCACTTCTTCCAATTATTCAAACAGCAACAGTGGAATTCAGACACCTGCAGGGAGAAAATCATCTTAGATTGCTAAGGGCATTTCACGTTTCACTAAACACTACCCTTAGATTACCGCTGTGATTCGGCATGTATTTCACACGGCGCCATCTATCTAGAGGGAGATAATCCAGTTCGAAAGTTGTTCCCAAGGCATGAGGTCAAATGTCGGCCCCATTTAAACGAGCCAATGAAATTATCTGTATTCAAATATTGCTCAGACATGCAGACGTGTCAGTTTCACGAGGCGCAAGACTGGGGGAGTCTACGCGAGACCAAAACGAAGTTGTGCGAATTAGTTATTTTATTTCTCACTCTAGTGGAGCATGCTTCTTTGTTTATCTTAAGAAAAATCATATTACAAACGGCCTAACATATTTGAAAACAAACTAAAATCGGCGGCAGACCAGAGGAAAATGATATGTTTTTTATTTTGTGATGGGGGCACTTCGAGGCCCACCATGGGATCATTTCAATCGATCGCTTTCTGGAGGTGTGTCTTCGTTGTATGAATGTGATTGCACCGATGTCAGATATAACGGGACCAGTCGGATGTGATCATTTGGGAAACGCCCTATTACACTCAGATAGCACCCGTTACCGCATGGCTACGAGTTTCTACGTATGATCGTGCCATGCGTTCGGATGATGGGAGAAAATCTGCTATCATTCTAAATTTATTTATTTATTTTGGGGGGGGGGGGGGGGGCTACTATCCAGTCATACGGCAAGTTTAAGTTTAGATTTCATAGAGAAAAACTTAAATTATGTATGTAAGCAACGTCTCAGCTAGGAAAAGTCTTACATGGTTTACAGTCAGTGCTGACCAACCCGAAAGTGATGGGTGTTAAGAACAAAGCGAATCCCAAAACTCCACTATGTAACCATTGCTCGCTCGACAAGGTAGAGAATGAATGTCATTTTCTTTTAATATGTACATATATGCAGAAAATAGGCAAAATCTCTGACTCCGTAAACTGTAAATTACCTAATGTCGGCAGACTACCACCACTAGGATAAATTTATAGGGCTTATGTGAGGATGCTGACATAGGTGCAAAGCCTGTGACATTTGTAGACAATTCATTTATGAAACGAGGTTTTAAACCCACTAAAAGAGAGGGTGCCCAACCAGATTTTCGAGGTGGAAAATTCATTATATAATTGCCATGATCAGACTCCGGGGGGGGTAATAATAACATTTCACTTGTCAAGTTCATCTGACTGTTAAATCTGAACAGTATACATAATTGATACATGAATCTAATAACTGGTCATTTTCATTACATTGTCATAGATAGATTCAATACATGTATGAATCAAAATTAATCATTGATCAACGAATTCACGTTCTAATCAAATTCAAACATATCTCGATTTCTGTGATTCTTATGCTCAGAAATTGGCGTCATAATTGGCCGAATAAAGTAGTTATACTATATTAAAAAGCCAGGTGTTAAATGGAGGCATGAACCTTTTATCTAATATTACAGGAATGAAAATATCAACAAAGAAATCCATTTATCGTACTGTAAAAAACTTGCGATTTGCACAGATGCATGAAAATTAATACGGTTCATTTAATTTGGTGCAACGTTAAAAAAAGACTCTCCCGAGCACATACTTAAACTCAAATAAATAGATAAATTGCTAGAATTTTACGAGTAGGAGTTCATATCAAAATCAGAAAGGGGGATGGAATGGACGTGCACTAAGTCACAACCTTGCACTCGGGTCAATTGAGGGCGCGTGCCACCCCGTGACACAAATTGCAGCAATTGCACGTGGTAACCGGTAATTTTCCACAAACCCAACAACCCCTCAAGGAGCAAGCCTAGATATTGCTCCCACGTGCAATCCCCCCTCTAGGGGACAATTTCACCGGCCACCAAGGCCTGGAACACGACCATATTTCCGAATAAAAAATTGGCGGCCAATACCGTACCGTAAATAATCTCATGATCTTGCCACCAAGGCATTTCTAAAAGTTTTAATAAAATCGTACAAAATCAAGCCACCAAGGCTATTACAAAATTAATCTTGCCACCAAGGCACTTTTCAAGCCACCAAAGCAAATATTTTATCGTTCAAGCCACTCATTCAAAACGGCGCGCAACAAAAACTGTTGCATCGTCAATCATGCGCGCATATTCTCCCAAAGCCACCAAGGCAGAAACGATAGAAAATAGTGTATGCTTACCTTCCCCGCAGATGTGGGGGTCCTTTTTGCCTTTATTCCATAACTGTTTGCCATGGGAATGGCGAAACTGGCTAGCCGATCCCAGTCATCTCTCTCAGGGGTCTTTCCCATCACATTAAACACGTCGGCTGCGTTTCGACCCAGCAAGGTATCTAGTCGGCCTCGGAGTTCCTTCAAGGGGTAGCTACAACATGTAACCTAGTGATGACGTTTATATATTGACCTTATATTGTCACTAGGTTACAAGCCACTCCATACCACATTTGTCTTTTATTTTCCGTATGGTATAAAGAATCAAGTTACGGCCACATACCTATCATTTCTTGGTAGATGGTATCATTTCGAATAGCGGTGACACACTGCCCGCAAAATCCGCTGCCGATTTCATCGCATTTCAGCCAGTTTTTCCAGCAGCTCCCGCTTCGATCTGCAATTTGTCTTCCATGTTTCTTTTCGAAATGAACTGCGCATGCGCCAATGCCGTGACCTTCGTAAAACTTTCTCACTGTTTTAGGAGATGTGAGAGATTTTAACGACACTCTATTGTAGCCCTTATGTCCCTTGACAAAGGGTTTGTTACAATTAATGCAATTATCCATGCTTAACTTTGACAAGTTAAAAATCGTCTGCTACCACGCTTTCCGGTTTTACAAAGGTCACGGCATTGGCGCATGCGCAGTTCATTTCGAAAAGAAACATGGAAGACAAATTGCAGATCGAAGCGGGAGCTGCTGGAAAAACTGGCTGAAATGCGATGAAATCGGCAGCGGATTTTGCGGGCAGTGTGTCACCGCTATTCGAAATGATACCATCTACCAAGAAATGATAGGTATGTGGCCGTAACTTGATTCTTTATACCATACGGAAAATAAAAGACAAATGTGGTATGGAGTGGCTTGTAACCTAGTGACAATATAAGGTCAATATATAAACGTCATCACTAGGTTACATGTTGTAGCTACTTCAAGGGGATGCCTGTGACTGGTTTTCCACGCTCAAAACAAACGTTAGTAATAACAACATCCGTGTCAATAAACCGCTTCATAACTTCCATAATGTCCGCTCCAGCCAGCGAGGCCTTGTCCTGCAGGACACATCCAGTACAATCTTAATAAATTAAAATCCTATATGCTTCTCTATAGATCGTATGGTCGCTACAGGATCTTATACTCGCCGATCTCCCTCCGTGTTCTGTGATGTCATGTCATGAATATGCAGTGCTGCAAACGGACCAATCACATCCGTTTTAGTAGCGGCATTTCCACTCCCAACTCGACGCTCGGCCTAACCGAGAAAAGGTGACGTCGGCTCCCGCGCTGTTTCATGCCAGACGTCTGGATTAAATGACACCAATTTAAACGGGAATTATACTAGCTATAAATGACGGCATTATGACAGGGAAAGTCCTAAAAAAGCAACGACGAAACATCCGAGCTGTCAGCTGGAAATGAGAAACCCTGGGTCTGAGTAAGCAAGCGAGCGAGCGATCAACCCCTTTCAACTTCACAACGTATCGGCGAAATTTCTGACAGAAAAGTCGACTCGTTATAAGAGACATTTTAAAGTC
The DNA here is from genome assembly GCA_036873755.1 of Hanleya hanleyi. Taxonomy (NCBI): domain Eukaryota; kingdom Metazoa; phylum Mollusca; class Polyplacophora; order Lepidopleurida; family Hanleyidae; genus Hanleya; species Hanleya hanleyi. Next base: position 45,864 of record JAVTVY010017433.1, on the reverse strand, counting down.
TGACATACCTTTGTACCTACTGTTACCTTTTTCAGTCGGATTAGGGGATAATTTCGTCAAATATTCGCAAAATTTTGTCCATGAAGGGTCGTCGTGGCTGCTGCCCGAGCTATTTTTCGCAGTCGCTGGACGAAGAGGCTCTGAACAGGTCGGTGGAAGTAATTTCGTCGAGCGACTGAATTATTTCTGTATATCGGGTATTTTCTCTGCAATATTTCTATTTCATCATAGAGGAACTTCATCAGAAAATTGATTGAATCAGTAAAAGTAAATCTCGAAAGCGAGAATCGAAAAGAAATGTTGAAATTTCTTGTTTTACCGCTGGAATATTCATGATTTAAGTATACGAAGTACCCCTATAGAGCCTATAGTCGGCTGTATCGATCAACTCCGAGTCATGTCACCAGAGAATACAGAAGATGGGCTACGATTGGTCAAGAGTTTGAAGTCCCAGATGTAAACAAAACACGAAGGGAGATCGGCGAGTATAAGATCCTGTAGCGACCATACGATAGAGAAGCATATAGGATTTTAATTTATTAAGATTGCATCCAGCAGTGGACACGTCTGCCATCGTTGCGAGTTCAGCTTGGAATGACGGTGAGAGAAGCGGGTCACGCATCCAGACATGCGCAGTGAAATGGAATAGTTTCCGATTATCATCGCCTAATTTATATAATGGCCTACATGTATGTACATAGAAAATGTTGGTCACTGTACTCAGTGCCCACCATCATCCCGTGACTTCAAATATTTGATGTATGGGCATCATACCTCGCGCGTATATGAAATACCACAGTAGTATAGAGAGGTGAAATCCATTACCGTTTTCCAGGGAGGTAACTCTTGGTTCCCCTTTTTCTGCCAGGGGGCGCTATCCCGTATGACGTCACTTCCGGTCTGGGTGAATGGAGCGTGACCTCTGTATGACGTCACTTCCGGTTTGGGGGAATGGGGCGTGACTTGTGAGGATGATAGGAGATGTACTGACCTGTCTGTGGGGATGTCGTTCATCTCCGTGTCTTTTCGGTGAGAGGAGCATGTACTGGGGTTTTTCCCCACAATGTCGTTCACCTCCGTATTTCTTCGGTCAGGTCCGTGGGAGCTTGTACTGATCTGTCTGTGGGGTTTTTCCCACAATGTCGTTTGCATGGTCCGATTGGGTCGAGTGAGGTATCAAAGTGAAGCATTCGTGAAGGGGCATCCAGTCATGGGTGGGTGCATGTAAAATTAGGATTTTTTCCCGAAACTATAAAAAGCGGAACACGGACTTTACCCCTAAAATAGGGGAAAACACCTATCAACCCTAGCCAAAAGGGCTAATATCGGTCCCCGGGCTTACTGGGACCTGCCTATCAAGTCAATGGGGTGGGTGCATGTAAAATTAGGATTTTTCCCCGAAACTATAAAAAGCGGAATACGGACTTTACCTCTACAATAGGGGTCTGTATTATACAATATAAGGGAAAATGCCTGTATGGGGTATGGGGATGTCAATTTTTTTTTCGTGGGCTTTACTATGGCTTGTGGGGTCGCGTTTTTCTCGTCTCGCCGAGAAAAACACGATGGGAGGGGTCCCGGAGCGAAGCGGTGAAATTTTTGGGAAAAGTCACCGAGGTCTGTATATAGGCCCATAGGCTGGCCATGGGGGGTATAGGTCCAACCTGGGAAATGTACACACGTTCATTGTGATATAGGTTGCTTGGATTTGTTTTTCACGTCTCGTCATTTAGAACACGATGGGAAGGGTCCCGGAGCGAAACGGTGAAATTTTTGGAAAAAGTCACCGAGGCCTGGGTAGACCCATAGGCCTATACTGCATGGCTATGGGTGTATAGGTCCATACGGGGTGGACGTTTTGGGATCTAGGTGGGCCACTAATGGCCCGATGGGGTCGAGTGAGGTATCAATGTGAAGCCTATGTGAGGGGGCAACCGATGGGATGGATGTGGGGTAGGAATATCGTCATTCTGCGCATGCGCAATAGACAAAGTGTATGGAAATAGACGTTTTGGGATCTAGGGGAGCCACTAGTGGGCCGATTGGATCGAGTGAGGTATCAATGTGAAGCCTATGTGAGGGGGCATCTGATGGGGTGAGTGCGGGGTTGAAATATCGTCACACTGCGCATGCGCAGTGGACAAAGGGTATGGAAATAGACGTTTTGGGGTCTAGGTGGGCCACTAGAGGGCCGATGGGATCGAGTGAGGTATCCATGTGAAGCCTATGTGAGGGGGCTAGACTAGGGTGTCGTTTCCATTCTGCTGCGCAGGTCACGTGGGTTGTGACGTCACTTCCGGGTTTCACCTCCAAACCCAGAAGAGTTCCAATGTTCCCGTACACGTAGGATCCGGATGTTCAACATCCGGGGTTTTTCCCGGCCCAGCCCGGCCTGGCCCGCCCCGGCGGCAGCGCGCGCGCGCGTCATCACCGGCAGTGCGCGGGTGAATGTCGGGTCAAAAGGTCAAAGGTCACATCCAGGTCAAAAGGTCCAAGGTCTCCCTTTCGGCAAGGTTCGGAAACAATGTTGCGGCATCGATATACAGAGCTTGAACCCCAAAAGGGGATTGTAAATTAACCTGGGAAGGATGGGCAGTTCCATTTGGATCAATCAGCGGTCGAGAAAAAGAGCCAATGAGCGATCGATAAAAGAACCAATGGACGGGTACTAGAATTTCGCTCACGTCTGCGCCTACATCCGGGTACTGGGATGCTTTCGCCTACGTCCGCGCCTACATCCGGGTTCTTGTGCACCCGGGTAATGTTTTTTGGACATGGATGGGTTACCTTTGGCTCCATTCTAGGCCACTGATTGGCTAATATGGTGTTCAAAGCCAGTTTCATGCATTATGCTCATATAGAAAACACACAAGACAGGGTTTTTTGGTGATATCTCATTTTGTTTTTATTCAGTGAACAACAACAACGTGAGAACAACCACGTGAAAACTGAAGCCCAGAACAGGGGGCTTGTACATTGAAAGAACTGAAGCCCAGAACAGGGGGCTTGTAATTTTAAGCCCAAAACAGCGGGCGTGTGTACATTGAAAGAACTTAAGCCCAGAACGGGGCTTGTACATTGAAATGATGGGCGGCCCAGTCATATACGAGTACATCGCGGTCCTCGGCCTTGGGGTACTCGTCAAACATCTGTACGATGGTAGATAAGGGTCTTCCCCGGCATCGATGGTACAGGTAAAACAAGCAATATTGTCCGCACACGCTACTGGCCAGGCTTTGCAACGTTTGACTGTTCCAACACCACGTCTCTGTGCCTTGATCCATGAAGTCTGGTCAATCGGGATGGAGGGGTGGCAGGCCGTACGGGTCAAAGTATTCGCCCTGCTGTTCTGTCAAGTACACGGCCACCCAATGTTCACCGGGCCGATCCATCGGGTCCGTGTTGAGAACGTAAGCAGCAGGATACATACGGTCTAATGGGAACACATCTCGGGCGAACACCCCTTGAAAGACCATACGTGTCTCTGGGTCATTCTCCAGCACGGTGGTTATCTGGTCTGTATCCATGTTAGGTGGAGAAGTCACACAGGACGTTGCGCGCCTTGTCCACTTGAATGATGGTGTCAAACTCGGCGTAGCAGATCACATTGACGGTGGTCCCGAGGGCTCGTGCAAAGTGGATTTCCAACCGTAAATTGCCTTGCTTGGCTAGGGCCAGCTGATGGTCGTTCTCTAAGGTGGGGGTCAGATCGAAACAGAACAACGTGTATCCGTTCCCGTAGTCCTCCCGACTGATCAAATTCCCTTCGTCCTTGTTGATTTGACCGGTGGCTGTAAACAGGCTCTGATAGGCTCGAATGAAATTCCTGCGCCCAAAGTTCGGTGTTAAGGCCGTGGCTGGGACCTGTTGTCCATCCACATGCAGGGCCACAAAATTGATGCCGAAATGTTTAAAGTCAAACGAATTCTCTGGGTAGGCTCCGCTGAAACTGGTATTTTCCACACAGGCCAGGATCAATCGCTTGGGTAGTTCCCCCAGGAACAGGTTTTCTTTGTTGGCGCCCATATTTCCAGCAGGCACAGAGAACACTTTGGTTTGTACACGTCGGATAGGGTACTGGGCTGGTTTTGTTTCCAAGGTTTTCATGTGTCCCAATTGAACGGCTGGATTCGGTTTCACTTTTCGGACATACAGGACTGCGTCTTGGATAATAATCTTATAGTCAGCTGCATGCCCATCTACGTTAGTGGCCATCAAGGCGAAGGTCGGAGGCGCCCGTATCAGTCAGATTTTGATGGGGATCTTGTTCAAGAGGTACCGGTCTTGCATGAACATGTCTGCGTGCAGTCGACCCATGAGATCCACCGAGGCACCGTTCGCAGTGGAAGCCTTCCGTTTGTTATATCCTACATTGTCCACTGTGTCCATGTGCTCGGGTGTGTCCTGGTAGAATAAAACGGCTGTCAGCTGAGATTTTTTAGCCTCTCGGCCATACGACAACAGTGTCTCGATGTAGGCTCGATAGGTGTACGTGTTGGTCGAGTCACTGATGAGTTTGTCGCTGAGAAAAATATCCACCTGTTGAAACATCGAGTGCAGCCAGAGATTCGTCGGGCCCACCGTTGCAGCTTGGATGATTCTGGAGCCATCCCCATTGACGACCTTGGCTTTCACATACAAGTATGTATGGGCTAAATCCACATAGGCCGTATCCGCATTACTGATGGTGAACTCGATGGGCCCTGTTTCGTTGATGCTGGAGAGCGGGAGATGCTCCACCCATAATCCTTGTTCGGCACTGGTCTGTGTGGGCGGCACGGTCCACAAATCAAATTCACTGTTGGTGGAGGGCAGGACTCGGCGTGGATCAAGGACATGTTTAAGAAAAGATATCCTGGGTCTTCGATGTGCGTCGTCGCTGGGTCGGTCGTCGACTGGTGCGTGGTCTCGGTGGGGCAGCTCTTTTATTCCCTACGGTGCGTTGTGCTTTGGCCACCAAGACGCCTCCCGCTTCTTTCGCCCGCTGTTGCAAGGATTCTTTGGGAGCGTGCTTCCGTACTCGCACAGACATCATGTACAACTAATGCTAGAACCCACAACTCTGCTCTTCTTATCTACTTCAGAGAACAGAGACAAAGTCAACCATGCTGTGGTATTCATTCTTTTTATTATCCCCATCATCAAACACACACACCCCAGCTGGGGGCGCCACTGTGGGTGTGTTTACATTATTTTTGCATGTACACTTGGTGGGTCTCTCCGGGAAAGATGCCGGTCCGTAGTCGAAGGTGGTCGGGGGTGGCTTGCTTGAGGTCGAAGAGCATATACCCGTGCTGAGGGGTTGTGGCATCTTTGAAGGCTTCCAACGCAAACGGCGTGCGGCCGGGATACATCTGTCTCGCCAGGTGCAGCAGTTGAGTGGTATCTCTCAGGTTTTTGAAGACCACCAGGTAGTGGGCATTTAAGCTGATGTTCCGATGTTCTTTGTTTTTACTGAACAGATTCTGCACAATGTAGATGATGCTGAGCCGTCGATGGTGGCTGCCTTTGGTAAAGAGTTGGGTGACCCCCGCGCATCCGTCTCCGCCATGAGATCATCCAGAACCACGAAGGTGTCGGGTTCCAAATCGGCCAGGTTGGGTAGGCCTTCCACGAACGTGATGTGGGGCATTGCTGCATACGCTTCCTGCCATTCTCCGTAACACCACACGACTCGGGCAATGGGTGGGGTGATCATGCTGTCGGCGTGTTGAAGGAGCTTCCTGACGAAGTGCGGTTTGCCGGAGCCCGTCGGTCCTGCGATGACGCAAGTGAAGGGATGCTGCCACCGAGGGTCCATGGTTCGAGGTGTATCCGTTGTCGTGGTAACCCGCTCTTGTAAATTTGGTACGAGTGAACTGGAGTGGTGGTGGTGGGTACAACGTCGGTCGTCGTCTGTTCACTGTGAGGGATGATGGTGGTGGGTACAACGTCGGTCGTCGTTGTCTGTCCCCTGTGAGGGATGAAATCCGGTGGGTTTTCAGACGTCGTGGGTGTACTGGTGTAGGTGTGGAGCTTGGTGTGGAGCTCGATGTGGCTTGTACACGTGGTGTGGTGATGACTGGGCTCGATACGGGGTTGACTGGTGCTATCTGTAGACTGGTTTCACTGGTGGCTGGTGTTCTCAGTTGGTTAAGTAGCGTGCTGACATAGGCTACGTCGTAAAACACACCTCCGTACAACACGCTCAGCAGGGTTAGCACTATCACCACAAAGCCCACTTGCGCTTTGCGCGTTTTGGGAGACGCTGTGTTCAGAGGCAGCTGCTGCTTGTCCATAGCACCGTGGTCGAACGTGGAATGAAGGATGACGGTAGTGGTGTCTGGCTTTATAGTCGTTTCACCTGGTTGGCCGCCACCCAGGAATTGAAGGAACTGGGCCAGCCTTGCCATTTGACGAAATGAAACAGTTTGCCACGCCGACGTTCCGTTTTCAAAATCTGCTCCACCGTGTAGTAGTCTTGCTGTGTTTTTACGACAGGCTGTAATTCCGTCTCGTAAAACGTCCCTAGCAACGGTTCCCCTTGAAGATCTTCCAGTTCATAGACTCGCCGCTGTCGGGGTAGGCGCCGTTTAATCAGGAAGTGCTCATCGCTCCAGTTGGGCAAGTAACTTTTCTCGAACTTGCCCTTGACTTTACTGATCCGTACAGGGTCCCCGACCTTGTACACCGCCTTCGTCGTTCGCTGCGATTGCCTGGGGTACAAGACACGCCGAACTTGGGCTTCATTGCGTTGGATCACGGTAATGGGGGCTCTCTCTATACTCCGATGATAGGCTCGATTGTAACCACTCACAAGTTTCGGGAGAACGTCGATGTACCGCCTTGTATTCTTATAGGTGAAATATTTATACACGCGGCCTTTGAATGTCCTGTTGAACCTTTCCGCCTTGGTCTCATTGTACGTATGGAAGAAAAACACCTTCTGGGCTTTCAGAAACTGTTGGAACGGTCTGTTGAGGAATTCCGTGCCTTCGTCGGTTTGCAAATACAAAGGTTTGCGCCCGGTCTTGAAGATGTCTTTGAACGCCGCTATGAGATTCGCCCCCGTTTTCGTCCGGATGGGTACCACCCACGCATACTTGGATAGGATATCGATGCACGTCAAGATATACCGATTCCCATCGTTGTGTTTGGCAAAGGCGCTCATATCGACCAAATCCGCTTGCCACTGGGCATCTATTCCTCCCACGATGACCCGGTTCCGAAGAAAATGGCGACGGACAGATCGATGTAAGGTATAGGTGTCTTGTCTTCTTAACCAATCTCGGACTTGGGCACGTTGTATCCCCTGGGGTTTGGCCGCTCGATAGAGAGCCGACAATGCACTATAGGCCGCCGGACTGTCGGGACTGTAGTATAAGTTATCCAACACCTTCTCCCAGCGCTTCATGGTGACAAATGATGATGGACCCTGGCTCTATCGTTTAATTATAACGAGTGTATCTTGGGCCGGAGTTTCTGATTTTCTTCGTTGGCTTCCACAGTGTCCATGGTAAATGACCAGTCCAACTCGTCTGATGACAACTTGATAAGCACTTGATCCACATCTACCACGGCATCTTCCAATGCAGACCATAGATCAGGGTGAAGGGTAAAATGCACTGTACCCCCATCTAGCCGAGCCAATTGAGCAAAGAAAGGGCCGCGTCGGATGTACACATCGTGACACAAGTGGATGGGGTCGCCGTCCAGTTCACCAGACAACACCCGTTTGAATTTGGTCCAGCCCTCTCGGGACAGACGAATGTGAGCCGGGCACGGTTGTGTAGGGTCCGCATCACAGATGTCTCCCACCTCCTCCATGATATCGACCTTATCCGCATACACGTGCAGGAAAACCTCGGGGGTCAAGCTGAGATACGCCAGTATTATATGCTCCGTCATGGTCAGTACGTGAATGGTACCAGATTTGACTGTCTCTCGTATTTATAGGGAGAACCCGTGAGATCAAAGGATCGGGTGGTCATGTCACTGGGCTGACTGAGTCTAGCCGGGTAATCAATGGCATCGTCGTCTGGTTCATGGCTAGACATTTGTTCATTGGGTTCTGCCGCCGCTTCTCTCAGGGCACGAGCCCACTCCAACTCGTCTGATGACCGCTCGTCCGGTGTAAACAGCTGGTCCACGATGGGCACCACTTTCTCGAAGGCTGTCCACAGATCGGGGTCTAGGGTGAAGCCTCGCGTAGGGTCTTGGTAGCGGCCCAGGCGTGGGAAGAAGGGTCTACGGTGTACGTAGATGGCATTGTCTATGTGGATGAGATTACAAGCGTCTAGTCCGTCATTCATAATCCAGCCGTCGTCCATTAGAGAATATCCGCGTCCATAATCCAAAGACCTATTCCATTTTCCACATAACAGTATTAGCACCAAATTCAAAAAGAGTCCGTCGAGCTCGCCGCTCAACACCCGTTTAAATTTGGTCCAGCCGTCACGGTGTAGCGTAACCGTATTCGATACGGTCTCAACGGGCGACCAGCAAACATCTCCACGGTCTTCCACGAGGGTGACGTTATCTTCATAGACGTGTAACCCCACCCGGGGTGTAAGGGGAAGGATGGCTCGTAGGACTGGTGACATGCTTGATCCAATGACGAACGGTGAATGACACACACTCTGTCTGACCCTCGTATTTATGGTGAGGTCCCACTGTCAATGCCACAGCGCCAGGGTCAATAGGGCACAGACTATTGTGAGGTCAACCAGCCGTCGCTGGTTCCGGCGTGAGCGCTCGTGGTCCATAGCCCGAGCATCAAGGATGGCTATCATAGTCCAGTAGTGGTGAGTGATGGCACACCTCTCCATCGAGTGCACTCTCTCGAGGACCGCTTCTGTGAACTCGTTCAGGATCTGGCGTCGCCCCTCGTTGTCGTCGCCATCTGCAAACATGGACCGGACCACTGCTCGGTTAGCCGTGAGTGAATTAACCACGGTGGCATGCTGTAAAATGCGAGTCGCATAGGGCTGGATCTCCGTCATGGCTCTGCAACCGTAGAAATGAAGGTGTGGGATCCAGAGGGACGTGTTTTATAGACCATGTCACACATGCGCGCCTAGATGTAGCTCTACGGGTGTAGTCCGTGATACGTACTATTCTGATGGGTTATGTGGCTCCTATAGAGATAGTACCTTATCGACAATGGGGACTACTTGTTCCAAAGCCGTCCATAGATCGGGATCCAGGGTAAAACCACCGTCGTTCAGACAGAGGAGTCGAGCGAAAAAGGGACCGCAGAAAATGTAGACGTCGTCACACAGGTGAATGCTATCACCGTGCAGGTCACCCAACAACACCCGTTTCAAGGTAGTCCATCCTTCCGGTGACAAAGAGACGTGCGCTTTGGGTTCAGTCGTACACCAACACCTAAATCCGCTATCGATGAGGTCCACTCGTTTGGGGTACAACAATAGGGTGCAGCCAGGTGTAAGCCTCCGGGTAGCCACAGTCTCTTCTTTCACCTCGGGGTGTAGTAAGTCATCCACCTCGGGGAGTACATCTTTCAGTGCCATCCATAAGGGTGGACAGAGTGTGATATAGGTACCTCCACTCTGTTCCAACCGGGGAAAAAGGGAATCCTCTCCAGCAGTGCGTATGTGCACACCGAGTTCCACGTGCATGAAATCCCTTTCGGGCTCTTTTCCCTGTAACAATCGTGTCAATAGAGTCCAGCCTGATAGCGATAACAAAATCTTCACCTTCTGCGGTGCGTCTTGGACCAGCTCCAGGTGATCGGCATTGACGATGAGGTAGACGTCGGACGTCAGTTGGAATAACGCAAGCTCTGTTCCGCTCGCTGCCATGGTGGAGAATGAAAAGCGAACGGTTAGAGAGGTGGCTTTATAGTGTACCTGTTGGGTAGGGTTTTATACACCGTGCGTGGCACTTGTTATACTCGCTTGCGCCATAAGGTCAATAAGGTTAGAAATTGCCGAAAGGGAGACCTTGGACCTTTTGACCTGGATGTGACCTTTGACCTTTTGACCCGACATTCATCCGCGCACTGCCGGTGATGACGCGCGCGCGCTGCGGCCGGGGCGGGCCGGGCCGGCCCGGGCCGCGAAAAACCCCGGAGGTTGAACATCCGGACGTCTAAGAGAACATTGGAACTCTTCTGGGTTTGGAGGTGAAACCCGGAAGTGACGTCACAACCCACGTGACCTGCGCAGCAGAATGGAAACGACATCCTAGTCTATTCCCCTCACATAGGCTTCACATGGATACCTCACTCGATCCCATCGGCCCACTAGTGGCCCACCTAGACCCCAAAACGTCTATTTCCATACCATTTGTCCACTGCGCATGCGCAGAGTGACGATATTTCAACCCCGCACTCACCCCATCAAATGCCCCCTCACATAGGCTTCACATTGATACCTCACTCGATCCAATCGGCCCACTAGTGGCTCCCCTAGATCCCAAAACGTCTATTTCCATACACTTTGTCTATTGCGCATGCGCAGAATGACGATATTCCTACCCCACATCCATCCCATCGGTTGCCCCCTCACATAGGCTTCACATTGATACCTCACTCGACCCCATCGGGCCATTAGTGGCCCACCTAGATCCCAAAACGTCCACCCCGTATGGACCTATACACCCATAGCCATGCAGTATAGGCCTATGGGCCTACCCAGGCCGCGGTGACTTTTTCCAAAAATTTCACCGTTTCGCTCTGGGACCCTTCCCATCGTGTTCTAAATGACGAGACGTGAAAAACAAATCCAAGCAACCCATATCACAATGAACGTGTGTACATTTCCCAGGTTGGATCTATACCCCCCATGGCAAGCCTATGGGCCTATATACAGACCTCGGTGACTTTTCCCAAAAATTTCACCGCTTCGCTCCGGGACCCCTCCCATCGTGTTTTTCTCGGCGAGACGACAAAAAGGCGACCCCACAAGCCATAGTAAAGCCCACGAAAAAAAAATTGACCATCCCCATACCCCATACAGGCATTTTCCCTTATATTGTATAATACAGACCCCTATTGTAGAGGTAAAGTCCGTATTCCGCTTTTTATAGTTTCGGGAAAAAATCCTAATTTTACATGCACCCACCCCATTGACTGGATAGGCAGGCCCCAATAAGCCCGGGGACCGATATTAGCCCTTTTGGCTAGAGTTGATAGGTGTTTTCCCCTATTTTAGGGGTAAAGTCCGTATTCCGCTTTTTATAGTTTCGGGAAAAAAATCCTAATTTTACATGCACCCACCCATGACTGGATGCCCCTTCACGAATGCTTCACTTTGATACCTCACTCGACCCAATCGGACCATGCAAACGACATTGTGGGAAAAACCCCACAGACAGATCAGTACAAGCTCCCACGGACCTGACCGAAGAAATACGGAGGTGAACGACATTGTGGGGAAAAACCCCAGTACATGCTCCTCTCACCGAAAAGACACGGAGATGAACGACATCCCCACAGACAGGTCAGTACATCTCCTATCATCCTCACAAGTCACGCCCCATTCACCCAAACCGGAAGTGACGTCATACAGAGGTCACGCTCCATTCACCCAGACCGGAAGTGACGTCATACGGGGTAGCGCCCCCTGGCAGAAAAAGGGGAACCAAGAGTTACCTCCCTGGAAAACGGTAATGGATTTCACCTCTCTATACTACTAACCACCACATGATAGACTCTTGGCTGAGTTCCTCTTGCAATCTATCCAGAACAACTTGATATCCAATGAGCCAATATATCCTGAAAGCCTTCATCACAGACAATCTTTTCAGGTCTAATGTATATATGTATAAATTGGCAGAGAAGAAAAGATGATGGGTTGATCCAGTTGATTATGCTTACGTTTCCAACAAATCTTCTCTGAAGCAATTACATGATTGACAAATCGATTAATTTAGAAGGAACCAGTGAATGAATATTCCTATGAGGTCACAATGAAAATCCCTGAAGTCGGACTACACTTACGATCAGGTGATCGAGCCGAAAAGCCGTTAGAACTCTAGACTGACTCTGGGAGTCAATGTGAATCGTACCTTTAGGTGGCCCGAAAGCAATATACACCATAACAAATAATATTTCAAAAATCAACCGTCTGATAATTAGTGATGTACTGAATTGACAAGAATCGTTGAAATTTCGATTACGTATATAACATCTCATAACACCACCAAGACAAAAACATTCAGCCCCCCCCCCCCCAAAAAGATATTTTGCGGGTAAGTTATATGATGAGGTTCTGTAGAGAATCTACAACTGTTATTGTTTTTATATTTGTGTCTTTTCCAGTGTACACAGCTCACAGTATCAGGGTCACGATCTACTGACCTCCATAACAGACAGGATTTGGCCAATCAAAATAAATCTTCCATCAGGTGGTAGCCCTTACACATACCTTCAAATTAATACCTTACATGTAATATAAAAAGCAGTAAACGTGGAAATATGTTGTCCTATGTAACCCCCTAATTTTCGTTTTTGGAGGGGGGGGGGGGATTCTCTGAAATACCATAAGTGCCTCTAGCACATTACCCACCCATGTTTCGGACTGGCCACCCACCCTAGAAGGATGCGTTTTATGTATGGTCTAACAAAAAATCACTATGAAATTTTTCTATACCGCTTCGATGCTGAAAGTGGACTTGGGATTGATGGACTACAACGCTCAATTATCGTAGCTGTATCGTTACACCTGTAGGAGACATATTTTTTATTGGAAAATGACGAGAAATATGTAGAATTATGAAACATATCTTCAGTGTACACAAGATGAGACTGCGAGCCCACCTTCAAAACGGAGATATGCAACTGAAAGTAAATTAAGACCTTTGTTAACTGGCTGCTTTTGTTGTTTAACCCTATCTGGCCTGTGCGATTTGGGGTGTATCGCAGCCTGGGGGGGGGGGAGTGCTCCCCCCCCCCTACATATTTTCTCTACCACTAAGGCTAGAGCGCTGAAACTTACCACACAGTATCTTTGGTTCAAGCTCTTCCGGGAAATGTAAAAAAATCCAAGATGGCCGCCATGATGACGTCACAGTGACTTCATCTTCTCGAAAGCCATTTTTCGGCCTTTTTTGGGGTCGATTTTTCGAAATTTCCATTTTTCCGATTTTCCTCTCGAAAAAAATCAAACAAAATATAGAATAATTAGTTTTGCATCAATAAAAATACTTTCAAGGCCTTTTAGGCAAGGAAAATGTGAAGAAATGGAGCGAAAAGATTGAAAAACACGACTTTCGCGGATACCACATGGCCGCCATTTTGAATTTACCCATGATCCTCTGCCCGGGGGTATATGAAAAGGACCCCAATAAGATAAGCTAAAAAGTCACCAAGTTTCAGCCTCCTCGGTGTTGTCGTTTCGGAGCAGCAGAGAAAAGTTCAATAGGGGAGGCACTTTCCGCTCCCCCCCCCCTCCCCAGGCCAGGTAGGGTTAAAGAAATGAATCAAAATGACAAAGTCGTGGACATTATTCCCCATTTGACACTTGATTACTAGAGCAGCTTTTCATAAATATAATATATCAAACAATTTCTGCAAAGAAAGGTTTGAAAGCCTTATTGAATCTGCAAGAATCTGCGGACAAAAAGTAATAAGAGATTGTCAAATAACCTGATAATTTTTATGTCAGGGACCTAAGGCCCTTGCAGAGAAATTAGATAAAAATGCTCATTTCAGAAAAAGAAACTATTAAAATCAACTCCTGTTATGCATGGACATACCTGGTATATGCTTGCTTAAATACTATATAACGTGCATAATAGTGCGAGAAATACAATTATATATTCCCTGGATTGCCATTACTTCATAATTCATTTTGTGACAACCTTAGGTATGAACATCTCTGAATGTGCACAGGATGACCACTTTCCTGTTTATCATCTTGCTCCCTCTCTCCTACCCGCCCCCCATCCCATCCCCAGCATATAAAAGTTACCAGTTCATTTAGAGAGGTACTTCAAGGTTTTGGCAATATATTTTGCGTGAATTGAACTTTGACAAGTCACTATTTTCAGAAATTGTTTGAAATATTGTGTTTTCAACATAGGCGATGTTCTTACGTAATTACGACACAGGCTTCAAAACAATGCTGACAGTGTCAGTGACTATGGTATGTTCTCTGATTTCCAATTACAGGAAGTGCCGGTATGGAGGCTTAGAATGTCCGCAATCTCAGTAAATTCAGATATAATATTACGGAATATTATATCTGAATTCAGCCCTATATAAATCTCATGCGAATCTGAAACTACATTTGTTAGCCAATTAGGTGGTTAGCTTGTTGAAATCACGCCCACAGTAATTACACACGTGGACCAACATATAAACATTTTTGAGAAACTGTGTCCAAATATGGCATCATTTCCAGACAGTGTGCGTGAAGATCAAAGAGTTTACTCTCGCCGAAGTCTGGCTTTGTTAGGCTGTAGAAAATATCAAAAGATTGTGCCGCGCGAAGATTTTAATCTCCGTGAAGTGAACGTCAGTCACTGTCAGAGAGAAAAGTCAGAAATGGTCGTGATTGGCTTATTATGGGATCTCGCAGAATATCGGCGAACATTTCGCACGAAGTTTTCATAGCGTTACGTCTAGATCGTATTCTCCTGATTTACCATCTTGGTTTACCTAGATTGAGAATGTCCGGTGGCTAAGAGTGACCGGTTCCAATCTTCTGACCTAAGTACAACATTTATCTCCGCCTTGTCAGTCCTTAGTTTTTATAGAAAAGGGGCACTCTTAGCCAGGACATTCTTAGCCTTCACACAGGTATAACCAGTGATGGTGTAACCAGTGATGGTATAGCCAGTGCTGGGAAAGCCAGTGATGGTATAGCCAGTGATGGTATAACCAGTGAGTGAGTGAATAGGATTTAACGTCGCTTTCAACATTATTTCAGTCATATCGGGTAGATCGCTGAGGGTTCAAGCTTTGTCCACGATGCATAAACTGCATCAAGAATACGATATATACGACACCCCGTACTTGTGGTGGCTCCTTTATTATCGATTATGAAAGAACAAACGGAGTTTCTAAAAGCAAATGCTTTCATGGAGGAAAACTATATCATACCAAAATTCTGTGCTCAATTATTTTCTAACACTGAACACGCATGTGTACGCGTAATTAATTAGCCCTCATTCCGTTTTTGACATGACAGTGTTATACACAAAAAATCCCTCGACGTATATGTTGTGAGAACAACTTGGCTATCATACTGATCCCCTCTCACACTGATGAGTACTCGTTCGAGTTTCTTAGCACAGTCTCGCTATCTGTCAATTTGTTGTCTCTCACAATCGCCAGTTAGTAACTTCCTTTCTCCGCAGTCAGTAAACTGATTGTCTGAGAGCTGTGTAGGATAATCTGATCTCTCCCATACATATTCATTGAGTATCATACCTGGCCATAAGTCTGTCAGCATGGGTTCGTTCTGCGGAGTTAAAAGAAGGAATCGTGCGAAGGGGAGATGTGGTATAACAAGCAAAACTTAAGAACTGTAAACAATTGACCCCAAATGATTTGACTTCTTTACAATCACATGATCAACATTTAGATCGATAGAGAAAAACCTCAAAATATGATTATTCAAGAAGATCAATCGAGCGTAAACTCATGATATCGCCCAGAGAAGACTAGCCATAATGAAAGGGCGGCCATCGTAAAGTTTTTGACCACCAAATAATTGACCTCTTTGCAGTCACGTCTTCCGGACAAGCGTAAGCATTTCGAAAAGACGTCATCGTGAAATTACCCCCTAACCTTTTCAACCCCAAATAATTTGATCTCTTTGCAGCAAAATGGCCAATATATCCGTGAACTGTGATAATAAATAGAGAATATATCAAACTCTGATTGTTTTTGTCTACTGTGATTTTGATATTTGATCTATTCACCCCAAAATCAATATGTTTCTTCAGGTAAACACAACTGTGAACTTGAAGATCAGAGGAGCGGAATGACAAGGCAAACACACAGTGTAACTTCAACTAAAGTTGGCGTGGCATAAATAATATTTACAAATTTTGTGCTCTGTTCCATTCAGTGAAATTCAACAAGCTCAAAATTAAATCTGACTGTAATGTGTCAACTGCCACTCTTTACTGGTCACTCTACCATTGCGTTGTCTATTGTTTTATCGGCCTTGAATAATAATACACACATTCTGTACAATGAACCTGAATTTTTTTCGTCTGTTTAAACTGTGGAAATCTGTATATTTATTAGTTTCAAAACAAGAAACATGATTATAAACTTTACTGCAGTGTCAATTGTTCTGTTAAGTTATATTATTTTCATGCCCTATATATGTATGTGATAAAATATATATCTTTGATTATTTTTATTTTATCGTCGATCGAAAGTCCCGAGAAATTTATAAAGAAGCGAACATGTCCAGAAGGGAAAAAGTCCTATTGGGAAAATGTCCTGAACGAGCAATGCTCGGAGCTCCATCCTACAGGCACGCTCAAATTGATGGTTGATATGTTTTGAATCCTCATACTATATTCTTACGCCATGCATCGAAGATTTTGTGAAACTGCGTCGTTCTAACATATTTCCAGAGCGATTTCTAGAGATATTCAAATAAGTCACTCAACTGATGCACTCGACAGAAAATACGCGTCCTTTCTATCACCAGTGCGCATGCATGCCCATATCATACGCCAAGATCATTGGTTGACCCGACTACGCCCATAAATACGTTCCCTGGAGCATGAGAAATTCAAACCAGAGAGAACACACGTGGTAGAAACACTAGAGGAAGCCATGGTTACACTAGAGGAAGCCATGGTTACACTAGAGGAAGCCATGGTTGCAGACGTGAGCCTCGTTTTTGTCAGTATTGGAACTGCATGGCTAAGCATTGCACGGATCAAACAACCCGCTATTGAACATTTATTCAACGATTACACTGTTTCTGTTCGCCTTCTCTGTCTTTACCTCCTTTTTCTTCCAGGGATATGGGTATGTTTGGGTGTACCAATGATCGCGGGTATGTTACAGGCAAGCACACTGATGACAGGAAGGGCGCGTATTTGCTATCGTGTATACCAGTTGAGCGACTTATTTGAAGATCTCTTCAAATCGCACTGGAAATAAGTTAAAACGACGGAATTTCAGAATATCTTCGATGCATGGCGAAGGAAAATATTATAAAAGTTCGAAACATACCGTATCAAACTTAGCGAGGTGGGTGGGTGTGCTTTATAATTTTGTCTCAGGCGAGATAGCGAATTCTTTTGTTGAGTCTATAGGTATATTATACTATAGGGTATGTGCATGGTTCTGGTAGAGTTTTATTTCTATATTTTTCTAGAATATGTGATTAGTTTGCGAGTGCCTTAGAATCTATCGAATTGCAGTTGGGGGATAACTAAACGATATATTTATGAACCCGGTGGCGAATGGCGAAGAACAGATGGCTTTAACCAGAAGTTCATTCTGCTTTAATTTACCATGCGTTCATTAAGTTTATTCGGAGTTACTTTGCTTCTGCTTTAATTTACTTGTATATCGTGAACGAATTATCGCGTAAAATACGAGGTGTTCACTGTAAAATCAGTTATCGGATATATATTTAATTACTTTCACACTAAACCGGACAAGTTACTATAATTATCTTTGTATTATTAATTATCATGGTTACCTACCAGGTTGGGATATATCAGTACGAATTACTATTCTACGAGCGACCCACCAGGTGGTACCCTACTCTAATGAAACATTGGAATTTAATTTAACATATGACCATGTTATGATAAGGACAGGTCAGTCCCTGACGATCATATCAGATGACGTAAGGCTAGCCCCCCATTTATTAGGCTCACATGGAAAGGCAGTCCGCGTGGGCAGTTCATCCGATTAACAATAGACTTACGCGTGTAGAACTAGACTGAACTCAGACTCATTTATCCATTGGTTACTGCAAGTGAACTCCGTTAATTAAGACAGCGAAAATGGTGTTCAGCCATCAAGTGTAGAACCGAAGATAAGACGGTGTTTTCAAAGTTCAACTGCTTATGGAACCGTCATTGTATATCACCAGTCCGTTCAGTCCGCTGTAAAGAACGAATCTAGGATAATACATGTTCTGTATCCTAGAACAAATGCACCAATAATATATTAGAGCATCGCATCAAGTTATATCAATTTTTTTATAAATAATTTTCAAAGACAAATGATAGTCCATTGTGGTCGAATTTAGTATGGAATCAAATGAGCTAAATATCTTAATTTTGTAAAACAAAAATGTAACCAGTAGGGTATTCTTGTGTAGGACTTTTTTTTTCATATGCCGTAGAGATTTTCGTTCATGCTGTTTCTATACACTAGAACAGGTGTAGCGCACCAGAACACGGCACATTCAACATTTTACTGAGAAAATCTTTAAAAAGCCTACTTCTTGTCCAGTCTAATGTTACGTAAATAGGCACCACGCTGTGCACAGCAAGGACTTTCGGCGCACGCGCGCACTGAGCCGGAAAGAAAAATCGTGAAATCGTAAAATGATACATTAGCGCATATTTGATGTGTTCAGAGGAATATTAGTGTATCAGCCTACGTACTCTCTGAATTAATTACATTGAAAATCTAATCTAATAGATAGGATCTTGTTCCTATTTCAATGTTCTCAGATTAGAATCAGTGACCTGGCTTTCCCCGATTGAAAATGGATATTATATATGTGACTGCCGTCGCCAGTCTGATGGACTTGTTTCAAGGCTTTCGACAGTCTTCCACATGACATACTGATTGCTAAAGCGCGCATGCCTTATTCTTATTTACCGACGCATTGAATTTGATGAACAATAGGAAACAGCGAGTAAAACTCGGTGACTGTTACCGTAAACAAAAAAAATATATATATAAATAAATAAAATAATGCTGAAGAAACCAGAATGAATTTATGCCAGAGAGCTTCTGCCATCAAATCTCAAGAGTAAACTATTTTATTTACTACTCTTTCATATTGTCCAATTTTAATTATTGCTCGCTGGTGTGATATTTCACCAGTAAGTGTAGTATCAAAAAGCTGAAGAAAATATAGGAAAGGGCCTTGTGTTTTGTTTATAACGATTTTCAATTTGACCACAAGGGTTTTCTCATTATAGCAAATAAACCTTCTCTTCAGATAAGGCACCTAAAGCCACTGGCAATTGAAGTCTTTAAATTTGTTCTCAGGTCGTGTTCATCGTTCCTGCACGATCTGGATCATGTAGAATAATCACCTTATTCATTCAGGCATACAAATCTCCCGAGAAATTGAGTTTCCACAACAAGGTGTTACGTCAGTCACAACAAGGTGTTACGTCAGTCACAACAAGGTGTTACGTCAAAAGCCAAAAAATAAGCTCTGTTTCGCACACAAATGTTTTATATTGTTAACACTCAGTCAAATGTGACATAAAACAGCGTCGACTGACGTTTGAAATTCGTTTGTTTTTCTAAATGTTCTCAGGAGCCCATTTCAATAATAGGTTTTACATCGCCTCTTGGTGACAGTTCAGCTCTTTGTATTGTCTGGCTCCAAACACGCATGTTTCCATGTTTGTTATTGCAATTAGAGACTTTAGTTTATCACATGAGCAGTGTGACTAACGTCACAGGACCTACGAAGTAGAGTAGGCAATAGGACTCGAACGCGAACTGAACTCTTGGTAATCCCCACCCCAGTTGAAATCCTGCCTATATTAAGATGGGCACCGCCCAAGTCAGAATCGCCAGTGATTTTCATCAAAAGTAGGTCAGCTCAGAACTTGTTGGTAACAGTCTCCTAATGCGCCTTCATTCCAAAAATAAATAACGATCGCCGATATAATTTTACAATTTTTTAACTAAAGGAAACAGATTGAATAATAAAAAGTTCAGTAGATTTCAAGCTTTACGTGTGAAAATACATTTACATCTCTTTAATGGTTTTCAGTGCCCTTGTCCAGGATCAAAACAACTTTTTGAATCGCATTATTTTCCCAACAATACAACAAATTTTTATATATGGTACTATAGTAGAACGGTAGCATTTATGTAGTTTACGGTAATTCAACTCAAGACCAACACCTTCTCTGCACAAGATAATAATGATTCTATGTCATTCTCCTGAGCATAACCGGTACAAAGACGAATAAATAGCGTCTCTACATCACGTTGTTATCTAGATATATGAGACAACACATTTTGGGTATCGGCAATCTGATGAATGTACTATTCCGGTTTTCTTGTTTCACATTATATTCTATGACGGTTGATCGGTGATTTTCTTCATTGATAAACATTAAACCACCTCAGATTCGTTGTGTGAATCGGAATTACATTGCTGTGACACACCAACACACACCGTGGCAGTGATTCTGTATCCGCTAATCAAGGAATCAAAATGGATCAAGATTTGAAATGACAAGAAAAATTTAGACATATTTTGTTTACACATGTAATTTTTTGTTTAAATTATATCCCAGTGTGATATATAGTCAATATTCAAGAGGTACAAAAAAAAATCAAAGTATGTGCTCATATTTTCACATCATGATCAAAGTTACTTTATCTAGTTAAATTCTACCCAAAGAAAATAAATTAAGACCCTTTAAACATGCCGTCAATGCCAGATGTTGAGTTTTATACAGCTGTAGATCAGGGCTCTGGGTGCATATATCATGTTTCCATACACTTGATGCACACAACAGCGGCAAAAACAAAGCCTCCTTGAACAACCTATCTTTATACAGGAAAATCTTAACTCAGAAAATACCATTCTCTCTCAAAAGAAAACAATTTACGCCAGGAAGGCCTTTTTTATTAAGCTAATTTTGTTAGGTAGGGGCCTACTTAGATTCAATAATTGTCACGAAATTTCTTTGATTATATCTTAATTGCAACCATGTTTGTTCCTCAAACCTGATATGCTTGAGATATGTACATGTATAACACACTTTCATTTGAGAGTCCAGACATTCCACCATTCATGTGAACAAATTGTACTCAACATGGAATAATTAAATTCACACTTGCCATTTCTACCGTATCAGTACTATGTTACTATCTGTAGCAGTTGAAACCCAGTAAAACTTAAACAATTAAAACCAGTAAAGAAATTTGTCTGTTGAATAACAGAAAATATGGTATGGAGATTTGAATGAGTAAACTACTAAACAACTTACATGATACCAATAAAATATCCCAACACAAGCTGATAAATTCCTTGGGTGGCTTGCAGGATGGCTTTGTTTCACCCTCAGTAAACTTTTATCATTGTTGCTCACAGGCTAATCTGAAGGATGATATCACATCTTTCTTTGTTCTGCTGGGTTATTGCACCAGGCTGACTTAATTGGTTGATGTATGATATTTCACCACCAGTGGCAATTTGACCTAAATTTGAAGTCTGTGATGAAATGTTTGGATGTGAAATAGGATACACGTTAAAGGCCACAGTTTACATATATCTATAACAATATACTGAATTGTGTGTATTAAGAATGGCAAGTTGGTAATAGCAGTGTAGATAAATGCACTAACAAATGATGGAAAATTAGCATTTCCTATTTCATTATCCCATCACGTTTTGTACTGTGTTATATATACAGTGAAACATACAGCCAAGGGTTCCCAATGGGCATGACAGTGCACTCGCTGAGCTAACAATAAATAATAAAAAAAATAATTATAAATCAAATTTTCATCAGAATTCGGTCAGCTCAGAACTTGCTGGTAACAATGCTCTAATGCACGTTCATGCCAAAAATCAAGGTTCTAATGTCAATGGTTCTCCTTATTTTGCCGACGAAAGGATTCGGATGGACTGACTGACTGACTGACTGACTGACTCATTACCGGACAATTTGCGATCTGTAGCCTACTTCGTAGGAATATGGGCCACGTTTGCCAGGAAAAAGAAGATGTCGATTTCCAACGTTGGATACCATTTTCGTTATCTAATAATAATTGGAGGATTCCCAAGGATAAAGTGATGTTATTGCCATGTATATAAAACGGTCATCTAATTCGACGTTGGTTAGATAGCCGCAACGACAAATTCAATGAATTGTGCCGCCATAGTGACAAGATATATAGTTATATATTTGTACATATATATATATGAGCAGCGGCTTAATAATGAGGCTATTTGACCTAAAATGTTTGCTCCCAAACTTTACATCTGACCAAGACATTAAGGAATATCAGTAGATGAAATGAAATAGATAAATTATGATTTTAGATTGATTACAATATCACTGCCGCACTGGATTACAGCTCAGCCGCTGGGAAAATGTAAACTGCATGGCACATTTATTATCTGTCCTTGTAGTTCGTAATCCGATTTAGGAGTAATTTGAATTGATGTCGCCAAGTGGACGGATGTACATCACAGAACAGTATCTCATTCAACTTGCAGTCGCCATGGTCTGTGCAATGACAACAAACCAGCTGTTCTATCTTTCAATTAGCTTGCATGGGGTAACCGGGTGGTAATGTCCTATGTTGTCTAGTTCAACTAGATAATGGAATAATGGAACCCGCGAATTATTGGAGATACAAATAAATGCATGTGCCCAGCGTACCTCTCTCAATCAAGTACCTCCCATCTTCACAAGTCCAGGTAAATCCTAAATCCTTGCAGAGGGTTTACCTGGGCATTTTTGGTAATTCGAATGAGTTCTTGAGTCAATGCCTCTATTATATAATCTCGTATATTGTTTTGAATTAGCATGTCGGTATCCCAGGCCTGCGGTTTTTGCTTTGACTTCCGATGTCGATTTCAACTTGACATCAAAGCAGTTTGGCCCGCGGTGAAATTCAAACCTATCACATCTCATCCCTGGCAGATTGGTCTAATCAACTAGCTTAGCGCGTTCAATGATTGGGTTGATTCAGGGAAAACTCGCATGGAAAGCTAACCAAGCCAGTGTATCGATCATGGCAGATCGATCGATACACTGGCTCGCGAGGATGGTACCTTCAGATAGTTTGATTGAGGAGCACTTTCATTATCCCCCAAGCCTCAAATTCATGCTGGATTGCATAAAGTATAGAGTCTCTTTGTTTTGCCCAACGATTTTCATTCGATTTGTTGATTGCATAGCATGCCAGATGTTCAACATGTATAGGTATACATGTCGATATGTGTGGATAAGCGCTATATATAACGCAGTGAAGGATATATGTCCACATTCACTGGATTTGAAGGAAACTACACATAGCCCTAATGACACATCATGCTTCTCTATAAAAAGAAGAGAGCCTTCTCTCTCGTCGATGGTACTACAAAATGGATGATTACAATTTCCACATCGTGAACTATCCCGTCGGATGACATCACCCAGCTGCATTTTTCTTAATGCGGCGGTACGGAGTGGCCCGATATATAGATATAGTCAGTCAATGAATAAACCACTCCTATGTCATATTTCGCATTTCAAATGAATTCGAGGTCAATGACGTATCGTTTCTACGTATACATTTACAACCTTCCTCTGAAGACAACTGACGGGCTAATATACCAATGTAGTTGGAAGCACAAGCGTAGAAATTGACTTGGTGTAGAAAGATAATTATATATTGTCAGCAGAATTTGGTCTTTCTGACCGATCAAGTTCTGCATGGTTGAACCTATTTTATGTTCGTTCTGACCGTGTTTGTCAGCGTCAAGATGTGTGTTCGACCATGGAGAACGCGGTCGGTCAGGTCTGTACCATGACATACCTGGTAAGCGCGACTATATCCTTTTGACAGTGTATATGACGTGTGTTTATTCTCCTAAATATTTATGATAATGTACATGGTCGCTTTCCAAGCAGAATCGCATCGACATATCCACCAACGATCGTCTTCATATACAGCACTCTTTTACTCAAAACGCAATATTCCATGCAGTAGCATGTACACTACGTTTTTTGGCCTGTCCATGGTGCACCATACACTATACATCTAAGGGGTTCTCCCACAGTCATGAGCTGAAGGACCCTTCATGGGCCAATAGTGTATCTGAGACCATATTTCTTACTGTTTTTCTCACGGGAGTTGTGACCAAAACTTATTGACCGCTGAATTTGAATACATGCAAGAGAAGGTTTCTTCCTAAGGCCCTCACAGACTGATGATTTATTAATGAAAAATTCTAGAAAAACAAAGAAATAATGTAGCATACACCGGCTGATGTCTATACCCTATATCATAACCCTATATTACCATACCATTGAGTAGGCATTATTAGATATTTTTTATACTACAAAGTGTTCTATTTCTATACTTTTCTAGAATACATAAATAAGAATTCATTAGTCTGCGAGGGCCTTAGGTTTCTTCTGATTGAAACATCCTTTCTCTGGGTTACAATATGATTAGCAAGGAAATTATCAAAGGGAAAATAAATGTTAGGTGTAAAACAACAGATTTATTATCAAAATACTTATTGAAAGCTACATTTTATGAAAATACAAAACTGCTTTTATCGTACGATAGCACTAAACATAACTGTGATTTTTTTCTAAGAATTTTGTAATAACATGTAACTTTGTCCTCTTAACAAACAATGTTTACCGGTAGAATTCCATTGAATAAATACAAATCGAATCGTGAAAAAATCTTTTGAATTTACGACAATGCGACATTTGAATTCAGGTTTACAACACAAAGATATTAAACATTACACGATTTGTACCTCAACCAATAGGCATGAAGTAACTACGACAAAACAACAACAAAGTGAAATAAAAATAGTAAAACAATACAATGAATGTACTAAATACGGTATCGGCATGTCTTAAAATTTACAATAATTTACATATTTTTAATATACATACAAATAATATGAATTCAAACCGTTTGTAAAACAACATATTAAATTGGACACGTTATATATACATGTATACAAATTGATTGTTAAACATGTATAAGACCAGCGATAATATGACCTACTAATAAGCAATTAGTTATTTGACAATTTTAAACAGATTACATTTTGAAAAATACGTAACATTTGATTCCATTCAAACAGACGAAAACAATATTTAAACATTCAAATTCCGCTTCCGCGATAACCATTCAATACGAAAAGCAAACTGATTTAAAAACGTTATAAATCATATAACATAACGTATTAAAAGTATACCAGACAACTTTAGATGATATTACAAAATACATCTAGCAAAATACTCTTTTACTCTGTACCAATATTTAATCAACCTGAACCACTCCTCATCAAAATTCCCAACTTTCTTCACCAGTCGCATTTCACATCAAATTAAATACTACACTTTGAATTCTTTGATAGCCAATGAAGTTAGAAGCTGGTTGACATCAATCTGAGAGGTTTTTCTTTGATCTCCAAATATGGCAAGCGGTTATTGTATTGTTTTTCAAAAGGGAAATACACATTTCATTCGAATAGCCAATATGATTTGAATTTTGAAGATATTATAGAGGGGTCACTCAGTTTCAGTCTCCTAACCAAACTGCCCAAAGTATTTACAGTATAGCTAGGTTTTCATTGCCATAGACATTGGCGTGAACAAAAGCGTTTGTTTTGTTATGACCCGATGACATGAAATTTTCTTGTCCTGTTCCAATGTCCTATACGATCGTCGGAGAGGCTGTTGTTTTTGTTAGTGTATCATTAATTAAATGCACAGCTACTCACTCAGATACACATATGCCTATTTGTTTTGTTGGGATAGAATACGCCAGCTTGCGCCTATATGACAAATCAAACATATTCTGAGGAAGTGTGTCACATTGGGTCAATGCGAGTACGTCTACTGTTTGACTTGATGTGTGAAGAGGTCCCAGGCGGAGTAGCTCCGGTGGGGCCTTTCTCTGTACTGCGTGAGATCACGGCTCCGACACCAACCATTCACCAGCCGTAGTTGTTGGAAATATGCTGGACGGCTCATATTTTCCGAAGCCGTTACTCACAAAAAATTGACTCGATTCTCTACGATTTTACCTTTATATTCAGCTCCTATTTATCAGAAACTACCGAAATTGGACCGCGTCTACAGAAATCGGCTGTTGTTTTTGCGCGTAAACGGCAGACAGAGCCGTTACGGGTTAACGGAAGTGGTCGCTCTGAAGTTCGGTCTGCCGTGCAGCTAAAACTGAACAGTTTCTGATAATCAAGAGTTGAATATAGAGCTAAGATCATACAGAATCGAATTATTTTGCTACAGCTTACGAATGGCTTGACACCAGGGCCTTGATCTCACACAGTATGACCCCACCGGAGCTACAGTCGGAGTAACATACCGTTTTGATCATGGAGAAATTAAACTTCTCCTCTTCAACAGTAAGAGGGACGGCGCAATGGCGAAACGTTTGATTGATAAAAAGCCTCCAAGCAATTTATATCGAAGTGGTTCGTCATGGCGAAGAGGTACGAACAGTTTAGTTTGTAGTCCCAGCTTCCGCTAACCCCTGGTGACGGCGACAGATAGTGTATTATGTCTGTCGTCGTGACCAGGCGTTAGAGAAAGCACTAAACATTTAGTGTGTGAAAGTCAATAATTGCGCTCGTACGGCAGAATTGATTTTTCTTAGAAAGCTAAATCTACGCATAATATCAACACACGAGTGACTAGATATTAGAGCTTGGTGGTACATGATACACCCCCATTCTTACTAAAGTATCAACGACATTCAATGAATTGGATGCTGGTTTCCGATTTCTAGCCAGATAACTAATATGTAGCGTTACTTGACGATGCCAACTTTATATTAACTTAATACATATTATCACAGTCTGAGTCAAGTCTTCCTTCACAGCATGTCCATACAATCATTGAATCTTCTAAAAAAACAGTCTCTCACACTAGAAATATGAGAAGATATAAATGATATTTTTCTCAGCACACTCACCATCGTCGTCTTGTATTCACAGCTATCACATCTGTGTGAATAGTTCCTTCGATTTGGATTTTCCCCGTATTGAGTACATTTAATGATTCGATTTGTCAATTCAATTTAGGGTTTTGGTTACATGTCCTTGCATTGACCTCACAAATACACTATTCTTTAATATAGTTTGAATTAACAGTTTCCTTGATTGTGTCCACATCCCAATTACAATGAATTCCGTGATACAGTAACGCCTCGCGATGTTTGAAACGTCTCTTCTCCACACATCCAAGCCAAGTTTTTAACACTTTTCGAAATTCTGCATTTCCAATAGCGTATATGAAAGGGTTGATAGCCGAGTTGGCGGCTACTATCCACTGTGTCATCATCAAAACCCAGGAGGGGATGAAGGCGGCATTGACAGAGTGAATGATGCTACACACGCAATGCGGAGTCCAGCACATGGCGAATGCCGCCACTAAAAGCCCCAAGGAACAAGCGGCTTTCCTGTCTTGGCGGATAAACAAGTCTCGCACAAGTTCATCACCGGTGACCTGTCTACGAGCAGTCTTAGCAGGAATACTGCATCGAGAAACCACACTTTGTTGAGAGTTCTTCCTGGAACTGGACTGCGTTGTCAATACTGTTACATCGAATGAGACACTACGGTTTCTCGGCGATCTGCCAAAATATCCAGCCGACACCCCAGCATTTAATAAATTATGTGCTAATGTGTGTCTTCTAAGGTCAGGTGCGAACTGCCAATTCCCTGCCTTGTGTTTTGTCCTTCCTAGATAACTTTGAAGAACGTTGTATTCTTCCTCTGGAATGGTATTTTCTGAGTCAGATGATGATTTTCTTAGGCGGGAATAACGGTCCGAACTACTCAAAGACCGTCGAATTTTGGTCGTTTTCCGTCTCCTAATTTTCACGTAAACGCTGATGTTCAAAACTGCAAGCATCAGTAAAGGAAGGAAGTTTTCAATGATTGTCGACAGTGTCACGTACAGGAAAGTTCCAGCGTACGGCGGTAAACATATGTCGCCCCAACTGCGCGCTACAACACTTTTGTTATCGTCACGCGACTGAGCTTTTCCAATATTGAACAATTCCCAGCTGAGCACAGGCATTCCATGAATGAAGAAGCTAAAGCACCATCCTGCCAGTATCGTCCACATCGCTAACCGTTGACTTTGTCTAACTCTGTACGAGAACGGGCGATGTATAGACCACCATCTGTCCAAGCTGATCAACAAAATGCTCAATAAAGAAACGTAGCACAGCGAGTAACGAAACAAGAGATAGATTTGACATTCGGACTCTTTCAAAGATGGCCAAATCCCTGCATGTGTCTCCATCAGTGAGGCAGGTTCCGTGCAGCCTACTAGGAAATCTGCAGCTGCCAGACTAGCGATGAAACTGTTCTTAACGTTCCGAAGTCTTTTTGTGCGAAAGAACATAAAGATAACCGTTCCATTTCCAACGACAGTTACGGCAGTCAATAAAGCCAAGGGAACAAGAATTGTCCAAGTCCGAAAGATACGAGGATAGTTTGGGAGAAAACTCCCGTTAAAGGCGGAGTCCATCACTTGTCCCCTTTCATCCATTCGACTATCAGCTGGGACTCTGTATGCTGGCATATGTGCTGTATTGTTTCATGCGGAGACTATGCTAATCTCTGTGCCCGTGGACATATTGGACTGGTGTGAGAGATCGAACGTTTTACTGCTATTGTTATACAGTACATCTACATTGACTACCCGTACACGACGTGCAACTCAGCTGTCCCGATACGATGCAATCGACCAATCGAATTCCCGTTAACTGATGCGTGTGGCGACTAATTATTTTCAACCAACGGCTGCAGTTCAAGATTTCATAGGGGACCGATCGACCAAACTATGGAGTATTGATGGTCAAGGCGGCTGATGGATGCCGCAGTCTAAGCAGTGTACCGATCGATCGATAGAGTGGTGGTGCGAGGAACAGGGAGAGCACGCCGCGAGAATATACAATCCGCACAACATTCAACCACAAGCTGCAAATGTCTGATAAAAGCAGAGCGATATTCCTCGTGACTTTAGCGATGTGAGGTGAAGAAATGCTAGCCTTTCGTCGACAATAAAAATGCCTTAGTGTCCCGACGCAGACATTGATAATACTTAGAAAACAGGCAACTCATGCCTAATCCTCCTCTTGTCCGTTAAATATTTCCTCCCTTCTATTGAGTCATTATTATAGATGCAATTAGAGGTTACGTCTTCAATATCAATATTTTTTTCCAATGCCATAATGGTGGGATATGAGAAAATCAATGACCTTGGAATGATACTGAAATACCAGATACAATCTGTCGCTAACATAGTCCTGACAGCCTCATTACATCATCGCTCTGTGGATATCAACTGATTTCAAATTACACAATCTGACTGACCATATGTGTTATAGTTACACTCTGTAGAGTATTAATTGGGTGAAGAGAAGATCACGTCCCGTCACGTGCTTGTGCTTGTCACGTATTTTCAAAAAAATCATTAGAAATGGGTTTTTTTAGAAATAGAAAAAATAGCATGTAATTCTTCGTGAGTGTTTGATTTGATAAATTCTGTATTTCTTGATAATTTTAAATAATCTGGCGTAGCAACGTAATCTCTTAATTGATATAGTCGAGACGTTGATATTCTATCTGACTTTATTATCATATATCTCATGTTAGCCAGAACTGCTCCAATCGGTGTATTAACGTTTCATACTCAGGTTCGTCAACTATTTCCGTACCATATCAAATTGTATCCTGAAGCTCCCTACCAGATATTTTCTAACAGCTTTGAAATTCTCTGAAGTTACGCAGAAATATGTTTACTATGTTTCAAGGATAACAACTTGAATTTCAAGCCTGTAATTCCTGGAGGCGAATTCGGAACTTCTATCTGCCAAACCACTAGAATACGATCGAGGTGGAAGCAGAATTGCAAAACTCCTCAGCTCAAAATAAATAGCACTGGAATAATCTGGAAACAGAGCCTTGCAGAAGTGATGATGGCACTATCTATTGGCGTAATGCGCATTTAGTATAACTGTATTGTGGCAGTTGAACAGGAAAATGAAATACGAAAGAATGTGCTACATGCAGTTAAATATCCAATGTATTGGATGTTAAAATACATATTACAGAACATTTTAGCCAGAATGACATAATAAAGATTAAAAAAAAATTTAACCAAAAAGAATGACAGTGTCCTGGTAATATTGATCACAGTATAAATGAAATGAAAAGCCCATCATTTGGAAGTCCTGCGACGTTGAAACTAGCGATTTGGCTTGGAAGCGTAACGTTCACTACCCAACATGCAAAGCAATTCCAAGCGAGATCCTGTGGTAAGGTATCCACAATTACCAAAGTTGCCAAAATTTGGCTTGTCCCTCATGTGGCACAATTACAGGTGGATCGATATGAAACTCCCAAGTGAGATCTTGAGATAAGGTATCCACATACCAAATTTAAAAAGACTCATAAAGACTCCGTTTAGGTTTTCAAAAGTTACTGTCCGAAAACAAAATTATAACTTGGCCCACAGGTTGCGTCTCCTATCGGCAGACGGCTGGCGGTCATCTTGGATTATACAGGAAACTGAAATCAATCCCAACCGCTGATGTCAAGACACTCTCCAAGATAGAAGTCGATTGGTTCAATAGTTCTCGAGTTATTGGTCAGAGAAGAAATGTGTTAATGGCTGACGACGGCCATCTTGGATTATGCAGCTAACTGAAAAGCACTCGTAACTGTCCTCTCAACGCTGTCAACTCATTCCCCAAGTTAGAAGTCGGTTAGCTCAATCATTCTCGATTTACTGCCCGGAAAATATTCAGGCGCTTTAAATCGCTGACAGTGGCCATCTTGGATTTCTTAGCTAAATGGAAAGCAATCCCAGCCGTTCTCTCATCGATGTCAACTCACTCTCCAATTTTGAAGTTCTCGAGTTATTGTTCGGACAAGATCCAACTGCTGAAAATCCAACATGAGTGGTGGCCATATTGAACTTCAAACTTGGAATCACGGCCATCCGTGATAACACAGGTAACTGGAAAACAATGCCATTCGTCCTCTCATCGATGTCAAGACCCTCTCCATGTTTGAAGTCGATCGGTTCAATAGCTCTCGGGGAATTGGTCGGAAAAGTAATGTGTAAAGATCCAACTGCTGACAACGCAAGATGGCTGATGGCGGCCATCTTGGATTACACAGTAACTTAAAAGCAATCCCATCCGTCCTTTCACCGATGACAGGGCGCACTCCAGGGATTCTTCCATTCGGCAAGGAATAGACCATGGGTCCGCTTTTCTGCCACCAATTGACTGATGCATATAGTTTCGGTCAGAGCATGATTAAAATATGATTTTGAGACACAGTACTGATATGTTATAGAAAACTGAATCTCGAACATTCCCCTACAAGCTTGCTTCATTTTCCTAGTAAATCCCTTAAAAAGTCGAATAATGGTCAAATTCGGTTCAATTTCCAGAACAAATCTGTAATTGCGATTTCAATTAATTTTTTCCCCATGTTTCCAGGCCCGGTGCCAACTTGAAAAGGCGAAAAGGAGTTGGATCATCCTAACCGTTTTTTGTCAGATTTTCTCTCCGTAAATGAGTCCTAATATTTTGGCATAGCCGAGGGGCATAACTGAGGCAAGACAAAATTTTCTCCAAGACCCCGATCACCGCGTAGACGAACCCAGCTATCGATCCGAATATGCTAGTTTGCAATGTTGATAATGCTGAACAGGATGGTATTATAGATATAAGCTACTAAGAAGGCAAGAAGAATTATGATACAACAGCACATAGAGGATCTATCGTATTTTGAAATTAGACGGGGCCATTGCTACGAAACCGCGGATGGACATCCAAGGTTGAAGTCGACGGGTTTAATAGTTGTCGAGTTATTGGACAGACAAGAAATGTGTAAATGGCTGACGATGGCCATGTTGGATTATGCAGGTAACAAAAATGCACTGCTAACCGTTCTCTTAACGATATCAACCCCCTCTCCAGGTTTGAAGTTAATCAAGTCAGTCATTCTCGATGTACTGCCCGGACAAGTTCCAAGGGCTTTAAATCCAAGATGGCTGACAGTGGCCATCCTGGATTACGCAGATAACCGGAAAGCAATCCAACCATCTTCTCACCGATGTCAACCTACTCTACAAGTTTGAAGTCGATCTCGAGCTACTGCCCGAACAAGATCCAACTGCTGAACATCCAATACGGCTGGCGACCATCTTGTATTACACAGTTAACTGAAAGCAGTCCCAACCGTCCTTTCACCTATGTCAAGACACTCTCCAAGTTTGAAGTCGAATGTTTAGTTCTCGAGGTATTGGTCGGACAAGAAATGTGTAAAGAGCCATCTGCTGACAATACTAGATGGCTGATTGCGGTCATCTTGGATTACACAGTATGAAATTTGAGGTCTTTAAGACGACAGGGCTTGTGCGCGTGTGATCTTTAAGATGTTGTAACGCGAAGTCATCTCAAGACACAGGGATGGTCTTCATAAAACCTAAACAATAATAGTTTCCAAGGTCCGGCTTCTGAGATTTCTCGAAGTCTTGACAACCTCTTCAAATGAGAGAGGATACAACGAAAACGAAGTTCAATGTCTGTTGAATATTAAGCCGATTTATAGTAAATTCATTCCACCTAACTTAGGAATGACCGGCATCATTTGGCAGGCAGACTAGCACAACTTCATCAACATCAGACAATTCTGTAAATAGTCACTTCGGAACTGGAGATAGCAATAACTATTTATCGGAGACATGAGCCTCTGTGAGACCTGATGGTTTAGCCATCAGGGAGACCTGGTGTTACTAGTCTGACTATATGTGCCGTTCATTCCATTATATACAAAGCTAGACGTTACAATGTCAATTTAACCCGGCATAAATGTCCGTACAAATTCGGTACAATTATGACAGACAGATCACAAATCTGTCGCATTACATAATTCAGTCGTCAAAACCAAGGTTAAATCATTACACTTACATAAACGGTTTCTATGTTATCTGTATAAATTTGAACTTACATAACTGATTCTCACAAATAGTTGTGTTTACAATAACCGACCTGAAGGGTCATGGAATAGTATTTCGGGAATAGTTTTGTCAAAACACATCACAATATGCACACAGATTTATATAAAATTGGTAAATGAAAAGTCAGAATTTATACATTTATATGGTGGTCAAGAATCGACATCTTACATATCTTTTATCCATTTATATGGTGGTCAATTACCGATATTTCACAACAGGTAACTGGAAAGTAATCCCAACCGTCCTCTTACCGATGATAAGCTACTCTGCAAGTTTGAAGTCGATCGGTTTACTAGTTCTCGAGATATTGGTCAGACAAGTAATGTGTAAATGGCTGACGACGGCCATCTTCCATTATGCAGGTAACTGAAAAGCACTCCTAATCGTCCTCTCAACGATGTCAACCCAATCTTCAGGTTTGAAGTCGATCAGTTCAGTCAGTCTCGATTTACTGCGCGGACAACATCCAAGCACTTTAGTCCAAGATGGCTGACAGTGGAACTGAACAGCAATTCCAACTGTCCTCTCACATATTTCAACCCACTCTACAAGCTTGAAGTTGATCGGTTCAATCGTTCTCGGGTTATTGTCCGAACAAGATCCAACTGCTGAAAATCCAAGATGGGTGACGGCCATCTTGGATTACACAGGTAACTGAAAACCAATCCCAACAGTCCTCTCGCGGATGTCAAAACAGTCCCCAAGTGAAGTTCGAAGTCGATTGGTTTAGTTGTTCTCGAGCTATTTGTCATAAAACAACGTGAAAAGATCTAACTGCTGACAATGCAAGATGGCTGATGCCGGCCATCTTGGACTACATAGGTAAATCAAAAGCAATCCTATCCGTTCTCTCATCGCGGTCAAGGCACTATCCAATCGACCGGTTCAATAGTTCCTGAGTTATTTTCTCGGACAAGTAATGTGTAAAGATCCAGCTGCTGATAATCCAAGATGGCTGGCAGCAACGGTGATTGGGAGGGGGCGGGGGGGGGGGCGGATTTGGTTTCATGTCACACTCGATGTTTTTTCACTCATATGGTGACAGATGGAATGGCGGAGGAAGCCGGAGTACTCGGAGAGAACCACCGCCCGTCGACAAGTAACTGGCAAACTTTCACACATGCACCAGCGGGTCTCGAACCCGTGCCGGCTCAGCGGTGTGAGGATAGCGATCATCAGCGATGCGCCTTAGACCACTCGTCCACTGAGGGTACAGGTAACTGAAAAGCAATCCCAACCATCCTCTCAGCGATGTCAAGACACTCTCCAAGTTTGAAGTCGATCGGTTAAATTGTTCTCGAGTTATTCATCGGACAAGAAATGTGCAAAGGGCCAACTCCTGAAAATATAAGATGCCTGATTGCGGCCATGTTGGGTTACACAGGTAACTGAAAAGCAGTCTCAACCATCCTTTCATCGAGGTAAAGCAACTCTCCAAGTTTGAAGTCGATCAGTTCAACAGTTCTCCAGTTATTGCTCGAACAAGAAATGTGTAACGGAAGGACGAAATACCGAAATTACAGACGCCCGCTGTTTCTAAGTCCTCCTCACTTCTGTCGAGGTAGCTAAATAATATAGCCCTCACGAGTATGAGGGCTATAGGTCGGCCCCAGTCACCTCCAGCGAGGGTTTTAGATAATTTTATTACGAATCACCCGCCTCTGAAACTGCAGTACATCTAATCTCTATCCCCTCCTGCGCACTATTTTAAAATCTTGCGCACTATTGTGAAATAGTAACGAATATATCGCCGTCTGAATTTTCCAGTCGACAACTTCCACTTTATACGCGCCATGTTCAATTGCAAACGGCCAGCACACATATACCGTGACGTCACCAACATGGCGCGTAGAGAGTTGAAGTTTTCGACTGGAAAATTCAGACGGCGATATATGCGTCACTATTTCACAATAGTGCGCAAGATTTTAAAATAGTGCGCAGGAGGGGATAGAGATTAGATGTACGGCAGTTTCAGAGGTGGGTGATTCGTAATAAAATTATCTAAAACCCCGCTGGAGGTGACTGGGGCCGACCTATAGCCCTCATACTCGTGAAGGCTATATATTATTTAGCTAATGTCGAGTGGGACAAAAAAATCGACCTAAAGATGCCTTTTTTAAAATGACTTCACTGTGACGTCATCAAAGCGACCATCTTGGATATTGTACCAAGGGTATAGTGTGGTAATTACAAGCGTCTAGTCCGTCATTCATAATCCAGCCGTCGTCCATTAGAGAATATCCGCGTCCATAATCCAAAGACCTATTCCATTTTCCATATAACAGTATTAGCACCAAATTCAAAAAGACAATCATAGTATACATAAACATAGGCTTGTTTCCTGCAAGAGAGAAGCGGTCAACAGTTTTCAATGATGCCGGCAAGACATCATGATGTTCCAAAAATATCAAATCCGTATCGCTGATCAGTATTCTTAATCCATAATATTCGTTGTACGGTCGTCATCTAAAGAATGATGTATCTCAGTCACGCTTTGATTGTGACTGTTCATATGAGTACCATGAGGATCTTGAAGTACATGGGTTCATACGGCCCCTAGCCCCGGGTTAAGCGGAATTAGACACAAGTTACGAAACGTAGCGCCATAGATCTTGCACGCTACGTTCGTATTTTGCTATCAGCATGCGATATGTATCGCCAAATTTGAGAAACTTTGAGTGGAGGCGCTTGGTGGAATAGCCCTGTTTTATAAGTTTCTGCAACAATGTTTTGTGACGTTGATTAAAATCATCACATCTAACACGGGATCTAGCAAATGCTACTAAGCGAGATATGTATACGCCATATGCAGGTCCCACTGGAATATTACTATCCAGAAAGGGATAGTTTACGATGTCGAAATTGTAATCATCTCTTTTGTCATAAAGTCGACGAGAGAGAATGCCCGCTTCATTTTTATAGAGATAGAGATCTAAATAAGATGTGCCTGTAGGGCTATCTGTAGTTTCCTTCAAATCCAGTGAAGGTGGATATATATCCTTCACTGCGTCATTTATATAGCGATTATCCACAGCGAGAAAATCGTCTATATAGCGTTTGGTGAATGAGAAGGAACGGGCTTTGAATGGATCGTTTTTTGAAAGAGCCTGC
The DNA here is from genome assembly GCA_036873755.1 of Hanleya hanleyi. Taxonomy (NCBI): domain Eukaryota; kingdom Metazoa; phylum Mollusca; class Polyplacophora; order Lepidopleurida; family Hanleyidae; genus Hanleya; species Hanleya hanleyi. The sequence continues at coordinate 9,849 of JAVTVY010017433.1, read as the reverse complement.
ATATAGTCATATTCATAAGAGAACAGATACAGGTCAGCCAACAGGGGTGCACAAATAGTACCCATTGGAATACCTATATGCTGCTGATATATTGTGTTGCCAAATTTCACATAGATATTTTCAGCCCCCTAGCTCAGTGGGTGAGAACAATATTTATGGGGGCGAACCAAACCTGAACAGGTCCCCAAAACCCAGGCCAGGTAGGGTTAAGACGTGTATCAAGACATTGGCACACTTTTATACATTTTAACATCTTCTCTAGCCAAGTCGACGTACATCACGTTGCTCTGTACATCGCCTTGGCATACTTTTCTCGTAAAGTTGGAACATGAATCCTCATTGATGAGTGAAATACAGAGACGGCTTGCTGCATCCAATCAGAATGCGCGTTACGTAGCGATTTCCCAAGATGGCGGACCCCACTAAGAATGAGCTGTTTCGAATGTGCGGGGAAATTCTGCCCGAAAAAACTAAACAAAACAGGAAAAGCATTTTCACGGCCACTTTCGGTGTTTCTGATCAATTGAATCAGATTTTGGGACGCTCTGCAAGGTCGAACGATAACGAATCGACTTGCAATTGAAGGGGAAAAACTCCTGGAGGCAAAACGTCGCTCATCGTTAAAACTTCTACTGGGTGACACAGAGCAGTATTCCTTCGCCACCAGCCAAGAATGTCAAGGCAGCGTAGAGAGCTTTGCGATGTAGTTAACTTGGCTGGTGAAGATGACATTTTAAGGATTTTTTACGAAAGGTTATAGGTTGTTCAATAAGGATTGCGCCTCTTTTATTTTCAATTTCCGTAGCTCGCTCGTCTCCTGAAATGATGGCACGAGTATGCCCATTCAGAAAATATAACTTATACAAGATTTTACAACTCTTTATTGCTGAACTGCGAAACCCATGGCTGTTTTCTAGCTGCACAATAAATAGTTTGGACTGGACCCTTAACGTAGTTTTCTTTTTTCCGGGGAGCCAATAGACCGAATCATGTATTTTGTCCTTCACCACACTCGTTAAAAGCGCTTATTCAAGCCTTATAAAGACCGTATAGTGAACAGAATCGGGGATTCCATTTACCTTGTCCGAAATGTTCAATTTTATGCATACTACATGCTATTTCGAAATATACAGAATTACCCCCTCTCCCCCCGTTGGATTGACATATGTTAAGAGTAGTGCCCTGTATGTCTCATTATTATAATGGTAAATGTCTAAATGATTAATGTCCAATACGGAACACATGAACACCCTGATCTAAAGTGAATGAGAGCTTATTATTCCGATTTTGGACCTTTTTCTCCAAGTTGATACTCCCAACCCCAATCTTTTGAAAAATTCGGAATTAAATGCAAAATGATTGCCAATCTGGATGGAATTTCAGCTATATTTGCATTTCTTTTGCTGCGCTTGTATCATTCAAAAGCTGGATAAAATTCCCGGAATTCGTACACGTGCTTGGAAGTTCTGTTCCAAGCGTGACGCTATGCTATACTTATTGAGTCCTAAAACTCCTGATTTGTGAGCCAGAGTCACCAAAACAAGGATAGGGTAAGATGAACGTGATTAGCGTGATATCCCATGACATACTAACAGGTATCGCATACCACGCAACACGCAAACACTCCCAAACTTATGGTGTTCTATTTGTGCCAATTTGATCTCGCGCGTCGACTTGCAAAAGTCGACGCGTGTTTTGAAACGCGACGTCGCCCTTTCCGTCGCGCGTCGCGCGTCGACTTTTACAATGTTAATGAGATAGGCCAAAAGTCGACGTCGTGTTTCAAAAGTCGACGTCGCCTTTTGGCCTATCTCTTAGCATTGTAAAAGTCGACGCGCGACGCGCGACGGAGAGGGCGACGTCGCCTTTCAAAACGCGACGTCGACTTTTTGCGTCGCGCGTCGTGCGTCGCCTTTTTGAAGAATCAAAACTCGACGCGCGACGCGCGACGGAAAAAGTCGACGTCGCGTTTTAAAAGGCGACGTCGCCCTCTCCGTCGCGCGTCGTGCGTCGGGTTTTATAATGTTAAAGAGATAGGCCAAAATTCGACGTCGTGTTTCAAAAGTCGACGTCGACTTTTCCACTATCTCCTAACATTGTAAAAGGCGACGCGCGACGGAGAGGGCGACGTCGCCTTTCAAAACGCGACGTCGACTTTTTCCGTCGCGCGTCGACTTTTAAAAAGTCGCGCGTCGCCTTTTGGTTTACAAAAGTGCGCATGTCTGGGGAGCATGTATTCCATATTGTTCACGAGACACAATAAATTATCAATCAAATTATCAATTGAAGTTTGCCACTATACGTTGTACAAACGTATTATATAAATTTCACAATCTTTGTTAACTTTCTTCTTTTATGTAAAGGTGTATGTGTGTTTGTATTGTGATGTGTTGTATTATGGTATATTTCACCGTACTGTATGGTATGGTAGTAGTAGAGAAAGGCTATTACAGAGCCCCTTTTGACGAGTGCGCAGGTGTTTTCGCGCAGGTTTTGCGGAGGAAATTGCGGAGGGGTTTCCCAGGGGGGATTCCCCAGTGGGGGTTTCCCATGACGATCACGTGATCAAGGCATGTCTAGACTTGTTCTGGGTTGTACAGTTCTGCCATGCGGAGGATGGGTACTAGTATTTCGCTGACGTCCAGCGGCTGTGGGAGTGGGACCAAGTATGGCGGCTGTGGGGTGGGGTGGTCAAAATGGCGGCTGTGGGGTGGGGTGGTCAAAATGGCGGCTGTGGGGTGGGGTGGTCAAAATGGCGGCTTCCAATGTAAATGTATACGGGCAATACCTAAATAGACGTTTTGGCATCTAGGGGAGCCACTAATGGTCCGATGGGGTCATATGAGGTATCAAAGTGAAGCATTCGTGAAGGGGCATCTGATGGACTGGGTGTGGGGTTGAAATATCGGCATTCTGCGCATGCGCGGTGGCCGAAGGGTATGGAAATAGACGTTTTGGGAGCTAGGGGAGCCACTAATGGGTCGATGGAGTTGTATGAGGTATCAAAGTGAAGCCTATGTGAAGGGGCATCCAGACATGGGTGGGTGCATGTAAAATTATTCCTGAAAAAAAAATACGGAACACGGACTTTATCGAAAAACCTGGGAAAATGCCTATATGGGGTATGGGGAGTATATAGGTCGCCGGGCTTAACGGGGCTTGCCTATCAATAGAGTTATCTCCCCCTAGTTCCAGGGTGGGTGTATGTACAATTTTTCCTGAAAAAATACGGAATACGGACTTTATCCTAAATTACGAGAAAATGCCTATATGGGGTATGGGAGGTATAGGATCAACGTTTATCCCCCTGGGAAACCTACTTCTCGACATTTGCGGTATGGGTTGTGGGGTCGCGTTTTCTTAGTCTCGTCATTTAGAACATGATAGGAAGTGTCCCGGCACGAATCGGTGAAATTTTTGAAAAAAGTCACCGAGCCCCATATAGGCCCATACTGGGGTATAGGATCAATGTTTGTCCCCCTGGGAAACGTACTTCTATACATTTGTGGTAGGGTTGTGGGGTCTCGTTTTACTCGTCTCGTCATTTAGAACATGATAGGAAGTGTCCCCGTGCGAATTGGTGAAATTTTTGAAAAAGTACGATATAGCCCCATATAGACATATATATATAAATATATATTCCCATACTGGGGTATAGGTTCAATGTTTATCCTACTGGGAAACCCACTTCTATACATTTGCGGTAGGGTTGTGGGGTCTCGTTTTTCACGTCTCGTCATGTAGAACATGATAGGAAGTGTTGCGGAGCGAATCGGTGAAATTTTTGAAAAAAAGTCACCAAGGCCTGGGTAGGCCCATAGGCCTATACTGCATGGCTATGGGTGTATAGGGCCATACGGGGTGGACATGTTGGAGTCTAGGTGAGTCCCTGGTGGTCCAATGGGGTCGAGTGAGGTCTTATTTTGAAGCTCTCGTGGAGGAGCACTTGACTAGTGTATTGTTTGTTTTCAATAGTCTGCGCATGCGCAGCCTGGCCCGTAGTATAGAAACCAGGCATTTTGGGGGGTATGTGGGTGTGTGTTTGGGTTAGAGATGGGCTATTCACGGTTCGAATGGGTCGTGTGAGGTATCCATGTGAAGCTTGTGTGGGGTAGAGTCAGAATGGCGTGTTTCTAAACGCATGTCGCGTCAATATGCGCATGCGCAGTCTGGCCGTAGTAGAGAAATCAGGCATTTTGGGGCAGTGAAGGAAGGTGTTTGGGGTCCGAATGGGTCGTGGAAGGTGTCAAAGTGAAGCTTGTGGGGGTAGAGTCAGAATGGTGTGTTTTTAAGTGCAAGTCGCGTCAATCTGCGCATGCGCAGTTGGTTGTAGTAAGTAAAGTGGCCATTTTGGGGCAGTACATGAAGGTATTTGGGGTCGAGATGGGCTATTCACGGTTCGAATCCTGATTTGAGGGATGTTCCCGTCATCTGTGACGTCATCGATGACGTCATCAGTAGGAGTAATAGCCAAAGTGTGCATTTTGGGGCAGTACAGGAAGGTATTTGGTGTAGAGATGGACCATCCCTTATCCGCTTATGTCGTGGGAGGTGTCATTTTGTAGCTCTCGGGGTGTAGACCCCGATTTGGGGGGCTGTTTACAGCATCTGTGACGTCATTGGTGACGTCATCAGTACGAGTAGTAGCGAAAGTGTGCATTTTGGGGCAGTGCAGGAAGGTATTTGGGGTAGGGATGCTCTATTCTCAGTCCGAATGCGTCGTGGGAGGTGTCATCTTGTAGTTTTCGGCGTGCAGACCTCGATTTGAGGGCTGTCCACAGCATCTGTGACGTCATTGGTGACGTCATCAGTAGGAGTAGTAGCGAAAGTGAGCATTTTGGGGCAGTGAAGGATGGTATTTGGTGTAGAGATGGACCATCCTTGGTCCGAATGCGTCGTGGGAGGTGTCATTTTGTAGCGCTTAGGGTGTAGATCCCGAGTTGAGGGATGTCCGTGTCATCTGTGACGTCATCAGTGACGTCATCATTACGAGTAGTAGCGAAAGTGGGCATTTTGGGGCAGTGAAGGATGGATTAGTAGTATGAAAGCGCATGTCGAGCCCCATTGACCTTGCGGCGCATTGCGCAATGAGTATGCATGTGTGTGTGTAGGCGTCTGTGTGTGTGTGTGTATGCGTCTGTGTGTGTGTGTGTGCGTGCATGTGTGTGTGTATGCGTCTGTGTGTCTGTGTATGCGTCTGTGTGTCTGTGTGCATGTGTGCTTGCGTGTACGTGTGTGTGTATGTGTGTGTGTGTATGTGCGTGTGTGTCTGTGTGCATGTGTGCGTACGTGTGTGTGTGTGTACGCGCGTGTGTGTGTGTATACGTCTATATGCGTGTGTTTATGCGTGTGTGTGTGTGTGTATGCGTCTGATGCGTGTGTGGGTGTGTGTGTGTATGCGTCTGTGTGTCTGTGTGCGTGTGTGCATGCGACGAGTTCTAAGAGCCCCGGAGAGAGAACAACAACAACAAGGATGACACATGAGAGTACAACAAGAAGTTTTTGTCATATAGTTTATTATCCCCAAATTTTACATCATACCCAGGCTGGGGGAGCCGCCCTGGGTATGTTTAGTATGTTCGCACTCGAAATATCAAACACCATGTTTTATTATTCAACGCATCGTCACATCAGGCACAAGTGTTTACTGAGCTCAAGTCAACGATCAGCATGTAGACATAGAGAGTATGTACGGCATGTTGTGGTATTCATCAGTGCATGGGTGACGCATTCACCCGATGGAGGTGGTTGGTCGTCCTGGTAAGGAAAAACGTAACATTGGTTACCCTCTTTACCACCCATTGTGTGTTGGGGCGTTGACGATGTGCCCATCTCAAGGCATCCAATTGTTCCACTTGGGCCAGCATCATCTCTAGCGACGCCCGGTGAATGATGGTAAACGGCAGGTCAAACACAAGGTTGTTGGCAGTGGGGTAACAATACCGTAACTGGTCCGTCCTTTTGTGACGTAAGATGTACCCGAAAGCGACATTCAATTTGAAGGCCGTAGTTTGATCTTCGAAGATGGCTTCCACGTAGCTGCGTAAACGGGTGAGTTTGGTCAGTGGGAAATTGTAGATATCTTCAATAGGGCGATGTTTGTGGAAACAGTACCGTGTCATGGACCAATGGCCCCGATCGTCGTCACTCACTGGATGGTTGTCCTGTAAGAGATCGCTGGGAACATTTATGGGCTCGACCATAAAATGTTCGATGTTGTCAGGCGAATGACGGGGAGCAGTATTGCTGGTGTCCGGCTGGATATCCAGGCTCTTCTGAACTGTGGGTATTGACAGACTCTCCGTCATCGCATCACCAGTGGCATTCGTCTCCCCGGGCTTATCTTCACTGGGTCTGACCTTCCACGGCTCCTCTTCAGTAGAAGGTTGGCGCTCATACCGTGGTGATGAACTATGAATCAAACGTTGGTGTCGCAGCAACTGACTGGGTCGTTTGAAAAGCCGACCACATTCATAACATTGTTCCTTCGCACCCTCGTGGAGTGAGCGTTCATGGCGTAGTAAAACATCCTCCCGATTGAACGACCGTGCGCAGGTTGTACATGTATACCGAGCATCGTTGTGGGTGGAGGCCTCGTGGCGTCGTAAATTATCTAGACGAGTAAACAGCTTCTGACAGCTTTGTGCAAGAGAACATATCGACTGTGGATCTGGAAATCATGAATGCCGTAAAAAAATTGCCACTTTTATACGTTTTTTCAGTGACCTTCGTGTCTTTTCGGCAACCTCCGTGTCTCTTCGGTCATCTCCGTGTCTTTTCGGTAACGTCCGTGACTCTTCGGAAGTTAGAGGGGAGGTGACCGGCCTATCGACCAATCAGAAGTCATCATTTCAGAAAGTTCAGTCTTCGTTCAGTGTAACCTAAACGTCTTCGGGCAATCCATGATACTGAAGCTCGAAGCTCTTACTTCTCTCATTCAACACTGAGATCAATATCCATCGGCTCTTCAATCCGCGGCGAATCGACCTCCATGGGTTCTTCTATTCTCAGATGCATTCCGAAAGAAACTGAAATATCCGGTCTCGAGAGTGGTGAGCGTGATCCGTGTATAACATTTCGGTGACGACTCAACTGACTGGGATGCTTAAAGGCTATATCACAATCCGCACATGTATGCATGGGTACTTCGTGGCATGCACGTGTGTGACAACGCAAACTGTCCAGGCGATGAAAGCGCTTCGAGCAAGTTGTGCAAGAGAACATATCGGCTGTGGATCTGGAAATGATGAATGCCGTAAAACTTTCGGCTCTTATAGGCCAACATAGGAGTACCCGGATGTTCTACAGTCAGGGATGTACAAGAACCCGGATGTACCCTGATGTAAAAGTCCCGGATGTAAAAGTGCCTGGATGTTCACGAATGTGCTACCATCCCGGACTTCTATCAGGCCCAGGTCCAGAAGCTCTCATGTCCTGCACCGAACTACTGCTCGGCAACCCGTGAGTGAATTAACCACGGTCGCATGCTGTAAAATGCGAGTCGCATAGGGATGGGTCTCCGGCATGGCTCTGCAACCATAGGAATGGGCTTGTGAGATCCAGAGGGACGTGTTAGACCATGTTACACATGCGCGTCTACACGTAGCTCTACGTGTGTAGTCCGTGATAAGTACTATTCTGATTGGTTAGTCCAAAAAGAGAGCAACAACAACAACAACAACACAGATTACAGGTCAATCCTTTTATTAGCCCCTCCATCACAGCACATCCACGCTGGGGGAATCGCTATGGGTGTGTTTACAATTCACTTATGCTATTGTCCGTGTATTCAGAAGTTCACTGTGCTGATCTCAGACTGCTCTTGTTCAATCAGAAGCCGACCCTCAGAATAAGTATAGGTCATGTTGAAGGATGGAACACAAACTGTGGACGTCTTTCGGATTGATGGGGATCAACTGACTGTGGAGTCTGAAGACTCGACTGCAATGCTGGCATTCGTGGCTGGGTGCCTTATGTACCGACCGTTGATGTCGCCGTAAATTATCCTTACGATTAAAGGACTTCCTGCAGATCGAACACGTATACTCGCCAACAGCACCTTGAAAAGTAGACTCATGGATGGGGTCAAACATCACGGGTTCCTCAACCCTCAAGCGTGCATGTCCATGGATTACACGTTGGTGAGATCTCAACTGGCTGTGTAGTCTGAAGCGGTGTCCACAATCCCCACATTGATGCCTGGATGTGGTGCACCCTGTACCCTATAGCCCGTAGGGCTATAGGGTACACCAGGGGTACAGGGTGCACCAGGTACGTGTGCCCAGTGGTAAATTGCGCGCAGGGGTCAAAGGTCAGTTCCGGTCACGTGAACGGAAGCGGAAGTGACCTCACAGAAGTCATATGCTCTCGGTCTTCGACTTGGGAGTAGTTAAACTGAGTGTTCTAAAAATAGATCAACAGCTAGCTTGCTATAAAAGGGAAGCGGTCTGACACTTTCAGCAGACATTCGTTCAACCACTTACGACACGATGTTCACGTGTACTACTTGCCCCAAGTCATTTACACGCTTGCACGACTTACAACGCCATGAGTCTAGCATCCACGACGCTACTGCCCAGTATACCTGCGAGACCTGTGGGGATACATTCAATCGCCTGGATACTTTACACCGCCACGAACGGTGTCTCCATGAGACATCCAGGCATCAATGTGGGGATTGTGGACACCGCTTCAGACTACACAGCCAGTTGAGATCTCACCAACGTGTAATCCAAGGACATGCACGCTTGAGGGTTGAGGAACCCGTGATGTTTGACCCCATCCATGAGTCTACTTTTCAAGGTGCTGTTGGCGAGTATACGTGTTCGATCTGCAGGAAGTCCTTTAATCGTAAGGATAATTTACGGCGACATCAACGGTCGGTACATAAGGCACCCAGCCACGAATGCCAGCATTGCAGTCGAGTCTTCAGACTCCACAGTCAGTTGATCCCCATCAATCCGAAAGACGTCCACAGTTTGTGTTCCATCCTTCAACATGACCTATACTTATTCTGAGGGTCGGCTTCTGATTGGACAAGAGCAGTCTGAGATCAGCACAGTGAACTTCTGAATACACGGACAATAGCCTAAGTGAATTGTAAACACACCCATAGCGATTCCCCCAGCGTGGATGTGCTGTGATGGAGGGGCTAATGAAAAGGATTGACCTGTAATCTTTGCTGTTGTTGTTGTTGTTGCTCTCTTTTTGGACTAACCAATCAGAATAGTACTTATCACGGACTACACACGTAGAGCTACGTGTAGACGCGCATGTGTAACATGGTCTAACACGGCCCTCTGGATCTCACAAGCCCATTCCTATGGTTGCAGAGCCATGCCGGAGACCCATCCCTATGCGACTCGCATTTTACAGCATGCGACCGTGGTTAATTCACTCACGGGTTGCCGAGCAGTAGTTCGGTGCAGGACATGAGAGCTTCTGGACCTGGGCCTGATAGAAGTCCGGGATGGTAGTACATTCGTGAACATCCGGGCACTTTTACATCCGGGACTTTTACATCCGGGTACATCCGGGTTCTTGTACATCCCTGACTGTACAACATCCGGGTACTCCTATGTTGGCCTATAAGAGCCGAAAGTTTTACGGCATTCATCATTTCCAGATCCACAGCCGATATGTTCTCTTGCACAACTTGCTCGAAGCGCTTTCATCGCCTGGACAGTTTGCGTTGTCACACACGTGCATGCCACGAAGTACCCATGCATACATGTGCGGATTGTGATATAGCCTTTAAGCATCCCAGTCAGTTGAGTCGTCACCGAAATGTTATACACGGATCACGCTCACCACTCTCGAGACCGGATATTTCAGTTTCTATCGGAATGC
>JAVTVY010017432.1:0-65292 GCA_036873755.1 Hanleya hanleyi | reverse complement strand
AGTGGAGAGGGTCACCAATGTTACGTTCCTCGTGACCAAACTACGGAATATTCCCATCGGGTGAATGTATTCACCCATGCACTGATAGATACTCAGAATGCACAAACATGTATCTGAGGATATGTTGCCTCAACGGTTTCCTGGGCTGCCCGACGATGATTAGAATAAACGGTTCAAAGCGAACATGGCCGAAGATGGAACTTTCTGGAATGGAGACTTCTGATTGGACAAGAATACATCTAACGGACAGGAACGAATATGACAGATGTAAATGGTGGCCTCTAATTGGACAAGAGTGTTCTTGAATTGTAACACCAAGTGGATAATGGAGATATTGACCAATGTTACGTTCTTCGTGGTTAAACTGACCACCACTCCCATCGGATGAAAGTATTCACCCATGCACTGATAGATACTCAGAAATCAGAACATGGTGAAATAGCGATGTACATACATAATATATATAGGAACGACCAGATAAATGCCCAACCTAGCTGAGTCTACTTAGTTCTATCTTCTTTCTTTACAAATTGATATTGCCACAGTAACAGGCTTTATCTCTGTATCCATTGTCTTTTATATTATTTTGTTATTATTATGGCATTTGCCATACTCTATATGTGAGAGAATAGAATAGAATAGAACTTTATTTATGCTGATCAAAGCGCCCGCAAGGAGTCAACAATCAAAACATTACAAAAATTCCAACATTACCTATCAAAACAGCCCACCCCTCATTTTGCTGACTCCCTCCCCATACCCGAGATACATACCACTAAACAATATATCATGTAATATACAAGTACCATACACGGTCTTTTAACTACTGGTTTATATTTTGTTTTGCTCACTGCTGGTGTCACTTCGGAAGATAGACACTTTATGTAGGAACTCAGCTACAGCTAAACAAATCAGTGGACTCTCATTGCTAAGTATCCAGGTAAATTGAGTCGAGCAATAAAAAGAATTGAATTGACCTGTTTGTATTATTGAAATTACCTTGTATACGTAATATATAGTAATTGTTCACCTGAATAAAACATTGTTTCACGTTCTATCAGAATTCACGCATTATTTATTTGTAGCCGAAAAATAATGTTTTCATCAAACTGAGAAATACGAAATCTTTCAGACTTTCAAGGAGGGCCTTACGAATTTTTCTGAACAAACAAGAAGAGAAGAGAGCAAAAACATGTACTACCACCATCTTAGCTTGCTAAGGGCATTTCACGTTACACTTAACACTACCCTTAGCTTATAGCTATGATTCGGCGTGTATTTCACACCGGGTGCCACCTATCAGCCGCAAAAGACGATTATTTGAAGGGAGATAATCGTTGTTCCCAAAACATCAAGTCACATGTCTGCCCTATTTAAACGAGCCAATGAAATTATCAGTATTTAAATATTGTGACCTGGTCGTCTCAGACATTAGACATGTCAGTTTCATGAGGCACAAGACTGGAGTATTCTACGCGAGACCAAAACGAAGTTGTACGAATTAATAATTTTGTTGGGTATGAATGGTTTAAAAGAGTGGAAATATTCCGTACAGGTCTGTTTTATGTAACAAACGCTAAGAAAAATGGCTGCCCAAGGTCAATTGGTACAATTCCCCGGATAATCGCGCCAGCCAAACCACAGCCCCATCTAGACGCTTTGATGCAAGGGAGACAACTCGGTCTATCCCAATTCCTCTCATTCACGCATTTCTATCTTTTTGCGTGTATAGGGTGGTGGTCATTTGTTTATGCATTTTACTATGGGCTGTGAGATTGTAGAATACGCTGGGGAAAAGCTATGAAATTTGTTTTTACGTATCGGGTAGGTCTGTATATAACCCCATAGGTCTACTGGCTCAGTGCATAGGTGCATATTGGGTGGACATGTTGGAGTCTAGGTGGAGCACTAGTGGACCGATTGGGTAGAGTGAGGTCTTATTTTGAAGCTCTCGAGGAAATAAAAAAATCAATAATAATAAAAAAAATCAAAAAAATCGGCGAGTAGTGGACAAAGGGAAAAAATTGGAACTCTTCTAGGTTTGGAGGTAGTTTTTAGTGAAAACCCGGAAGTGACGTCACAACCCACGTGACCTGCGTATATACTCGTGTAAAATAGAGCCGATTTTATTTCTTTGGAGGGGCAAGGTCAATAGGACTTGCGCTTTTTATACTACTAAACTGTGAAGTAGATTACATCTTACATAGGCCTTAAGGCCGTGATATGCATATGAAGTATTCTGGGGCATGGTCAGTACTTAACAATTTTCCCTTTGTCCACTACTCGCCGATTTTTTTGATTTTTTTTTTATTATTATTGATTTTTTTATTTCCTCGAGAGCTTCAAAATAAGACCTCACTCTACCCAATCGGTCCACTAGTGCTCCACCTAGACTCCAACATGTCCACCCAATATGCACCTATGCACTGAGCCAGTAGACCTATGGGGTTATATACAGACCTACCCGATACGTAAAAACAAATTTCATAGCTTTTCCCCAGCGTATTCTACAATCTCACAGCCCATAGTAAAATGCATAAACAAATGACCACCACCCTATACACGCAAAAAAGATAGAAATGCGCGAATGAGAGGAATTGGGATAGACCGAGTTGTCTCCCTTGCATCAAAGCGTCTAGATGGGGTTGTGGTTTGGCTGGCGCGATTATCCGGGGAATTGTACCAATTGACCTTGGGTAGCCATTTTCCTTAGCGTTTGTTACATAAAACAGACCTGTACGGAATATTTCCACTCTTTTAAACCATTCATATACCGCGGAAGTTGTGTGCCGTTGCCCGAAATCATTAGCTTGATAGTTTAGTGCGTTCATTTCATTCATGTAGTATACTGAAGACGGGATTTATACCGATGGAAATATCTGTGAATTTCGAAAAGAAACAGAAAACCGCTGGGATGTCGACACCAAACCAGGGAGCATGTGTGTGCCGCTGACCAAAATCATTAGCTTCATAGTTTAGTGCGTTCATTTCAACACCGGATTTACCGATGGAAATATCTGTGAATTTCGAAAAAAATATATATGGAATGAGATTCGTGGTGATACCCATATTTTTTTAGGATACGAATGCATCGTGATGAAGGCTTCATGGTGTGTTATACCCACCTAGGAAAAAAAACAGCCCCCAGATATGCATCAAATTACAAGCGTCTAGTCCGTCATTCATAATCCAGCCGTCGTCCATTAGAGAATATCCGCGTCCATAATCCAAAGACCTATTCCATTTCCATATAACAGTATTAGCACCAAATTCAAAAAGACAAAAGTATACATAAACATAGGCTTGTTTCCTACAAGAGAGAAGCGGTCAACAATTTTCAATGATGCCGGCAAGACATCATGATGTTCCAAAATATCAAATCCGTATCGCTGATCAGTATTCTTAATCCATAATATTCGTTATAGAGTCGTCATCTAAAAATGATGTACCTCAGTCACGCTTTGATTGTGACTGTTCATATGAGTACCATGAGGATCTTAAAGTACATGGGTTCATACGGCCCCTAGCCCCGGGTTAAGCGGAATTAGACACAAGTTACGAAACGTAGCGCCATAGATCTTGCACGCTACGTTCGTATTTTGCTATCAGCATGCGATATGTATCGCCAAATTTGAGAAACTTTGAGTGGAGGCGCTTGGTGGAATAGCCCTGTTTTATAAGTTTCTGCAACAATGTTTTGTGACGTTGATTAAAATCATCACATTTAACACAGGATCTAGCAAATGCTACTAAGCGAGATATGTATACGCCATATGCAGGTCCCCATATGCATACTCCCGCGAGTATGGAATATAGGTATACATGTGGACTAAACTCTTTTATCAGGTAAGCTAGACTTTAGTACTATACTTGCGTTGAAACCCATGCAGACAACCTATTCAAATTTCAATGCATTGGCAACATAGCGTCGCACGAAATATACGCGCCCCTGTTGACCAGGATTTTTTTATACTCCCACAACAACAGACAATTTGAAGACAATTTTCTAGCGGGGTGTTTTCTTGAACATAATTGCTGTAATATACTCTTCTTTTTGTGGACGCTAAATATAGGGGAGAAAATGGCAACATTGTGACCAAACCATAACAGTTGACAGCTGTAAAAATAGATACCGTGGCATAAAATGAGAGAGAGAGAACATTTCAATCTGCCAATTTTCGAGATGAAAATTTTTTCTTGACGAAATAGAAATGAACGCGAATCTATATTCTACAAAACATTTTTTCTTGACGAAATAGAAATGAACGCGAATCTATATTCTACAAAACACTAGAAAATATTAGCGTAGGTGAATTTTTTTAGACTCATTTTAGACTGTTTTGTGCTTTCATCGAAAGTGAAAACACATCTCGAAAAGTGTGTAGCAGTGTCGATATAAATCTTCAACCTAGATGTAAAAATAGATACCGTGGCATAAATTAGAGAGAGCATTTCAGTACACCTCAAAAAAATGAAACCTGGACGGGTATCCTTCATCTCGAGGGGTCGCAAGTTCGATTCTTGCTTTCATTATGTGAGTATGTGTTGGACATGTGATCTTTAAATTTTATTATCACCAGACTAGCTTGAATGTTTTATGAACGCTAAATGTAGGGAGGGGGGAAAATGGCAACATTGTGGCCTAACCATAACAGTTGACAGCTGGAAAAGATGTAAAAATAGATAAAAATTAGATAGAGCAGCTCAATACACCTAAACGGTATAGTTCAACCCCACCCCCAGCCCAACCGATGCCCCCTCCCCTAAGCTTCACTTGGATACCTCACTCGACCCCATCGGACCATTTTATCTAGGGACTACTTTTTCTCCGCGGAAGGGTTTTCCCGCGACCGAATCACCGCCAGACATGACCGCGGATGAATACATCTTTCACAGCCGCCATCTTAAACCCACCACCCACCACCACCATCCACCACAGCCGCCATCTTAAACCCACCACCCACCACCACCATCCACCACAGCCGCCATCTTAAACCCACCACCCACCACCACCATCCACCACAGCCGCCATCTTAAACCCACCACCCACCACCACCATCCACCACAGCCGCCATCTTAAACCCACCACCCACCACCACCATCCACCACAGCCGCCCTCTTAAACCCACCACCCACCACCACCATCCACCACACCCCACGTGACTACAATACTCGCTTCTGATTGGCTGACGCGTGACGTCACAAAGGTCATATGCAAATTTTTGGGGGCAATTGGCCTTTAAAGACTCTTTATATACTACTTATCTATGACTGTATACTTCGAACAGTTGCAACGGGCTTTTCTTCATTCCCTGGCAAAAGAGTTTGAGAAATGAAACCCAGTTCCTATTAAAATGCTGAGTTATTAACTCGGTCAGACAGTTGTTTATCCTGCAGAGCTAGTCATCGAGGACGCACGAAGCTGGCACTAATCATGTAGAGCGGGCTTTGGCTACCCATCGTGTCGTTACTTTATGCTATACCGGTATTGATTTGCACTAACACCGGACGAGCAGATGAATATGATTAAATTAGATTGGAATTAATGACAAATCTATTCTGATTGAAAGTCAGTCAATTAGATTTTTCAGTCTACATTAGATCCATTCTGTTCTTTTTTCAATCTAACAGATTGAAAATAAGTTTAATCGAAACGAAAAATTGACATTTTATTCTGTGAAGATTAGTTCTTGTCTCTTTTTCTAATCTTCTCATATTAAAATGTCAATTTTTCGGTTTGATTGAAATCATTCACAGTCTATTAGATTGGAAAAGAACAGAATGAATCTAATGTAAACTGAAAAACCAATCTAATACTATACAGGTCATGGTAAACTGGGATCTTCAATCTAATAAATTGATTTTCAATCGGAATACACTGATCACTAATTCTAGTCTAATTATTTAAGAGAAAAATTATACCGGGTGCGCCATACGACGTGTATCTTTGAATTATTAATCAAAACATGCATGGTGGTTAAGGTAATTCTGTCACAACGTATTCGAATGTTACGCGATCAAATACAAAATTGTATTTGACATTTTTTCTTTTCACTCGTCAGTTCTTAGTAATAATGTTAGGTAAAGCAATAATTGATTAATAATTCAGAATAACTGAAAGTATTGATTAACTGACACTCATGACGTCTGGCAGGAACATCATGATAGAATACAATAAAAAGAATTGTTATCTGTCTTTTTTTTTCTTGTCCATGAGCGCAAAAAAAATCCAAAAAAATCTGCAAATCCCCAGCAGTTTAGAGAAAAGTGATAAAATGTTTCCTGGCATGTAGGATATTTTAGGGTAGATAAAAATAAAAAATGTAGTTCATAAAAAAAATTTTTTTAAATGTTTTCTTCGATTAGATTCCTCTTTGTGGTGTTTTGACTGAAATAAAGTCATTACCACTCATGTCAAGCAGAACGAAACCCGAAATACCCGTATACAGATTTTGATTTTCTGCCATGCCTGATCTTTCTCAATCTCAGTAAACTCAGATATAATATCACGGAATATGGTATTCCTCCGATTTACCATCATGGTTTACCTAGATTGGATCTTTATATAAAACTGATCGTATTTCTATCTCATAAAGATGATGGGAAATTGAAAACTGCGCATGTAAGCCTATACCTCGACAGGACTTTATTTCTGCCGCCCCAATACAATTCGAATATGTTGAGAACAATATTTTTCATCTTTTGCTTGTATCACATCAAGCTGTACATTTCTAGATAAATGGAAAAATAAGATAAAACTATTACATTTAAATCTATTTTTGTTAAATCTAACTTTGAAAGAACAAAATTTTGGCGGTAATTAATGCCAAAAGGATGGTAACTCTCAACCCAGAATTGATTAATCAATAAGGATACCTAATGTCTATAATATATGCAGATAAGCAGTATTTTTTATTAGATTAATTGGGTTGTAGGCCTACTCATTCTGATTAAAACAGATCCACAACGGGGAAAATGCTCATTGATCTGTTTGATTCAGATTCAGTTATACCAGACTGGATTCATTAGCAATGAACTTTTGGTTATAATGACCAATGCAAAATACTCAGGGCCGCGGCCTGAGTAGTTTTATGATTCGAATGAATGATCATTGTATTAATATCAATATATTGACTCATCTATATTATTTCAAGTGAAGAAAGCAAACAAGACACTATTTCCACTACTCGCTATGCTCTTGGTCATTTGAGAATTTAGTTTTGAAAATAACTCTGATGAAATCACACAGCGTGTACTTTTAACAACACATATCTCCGCGGCCGGTTCATATGTATGGTTGAACCCATTTTGAAAACATATGACAGATGACAGCTTTTGTACTTTGTGACGTGAGTTATCTATTTAGACTCGTTAAACGCATGTTTGTGCATGTTGACACTTGAGCCAAGCGGTTATGTCAGCCCTATTTCGTTTCCGTACTGAGACTAATATTTTTAGCCACCCGTCGAGTTGACCAATGGAAATCCGTATAGTTAAAACAGAAATTGACCCAGGTCACGTTCCAGAAACTGCCCAACCAGTAAAGACAAGCGAGCGGGGGAAATTTACAACTCCCATGTAGCTGAAGGCGCGATATCCACATTTTATCCCCCAAAATGTCGCAAATTGGGATGAATTTACGGGTTACTGAGAGCTGTGATCAGGGCGGACGAAAGTATATGGAAGATAGGTATGCTGTGCATTTCGAAAGAAACGACAAGGGTGTTGTAGAATTCGGATATTTTGGAGTGTTTGATGGCCACGGTGGCGCAGAAGCAGCAAAATTTGCTCGGGATCATTTGCTGGAAGAAATCACAAAATATAACGAATTTTGGACGGATGATGATGATGATGTGTGTCAAGCGATCAAGGCAGGCTTCCTGGACACTCATAAAGCTATGTGGAAGGAGCATGGTAAGTTAAATTTCAAACTGTCCGACTTTAGTTAGCGCGCAATTTTTCATTCTTTGTAGCCGGACCACAAACCAACGATACGCTCCGACGCTTGTCCGGGTTGTTCGTTCGTGGCAAACGAATCAATATCTGCCGTGTACCGGTATCCAGGCATGTAAAGAAACCCTTTCTCTGTTTATTAATTAATTCTATGTGTTGTCTAAACTTAGATTAGCATTTTGAATGATACGCTAGTTGCTCCGAATAAAAAAAACAAGAAACGCCGTCGGTCCGCCGTCCAACTCCCAAGTCACACCAGATGAAAATGTGAGCGCGCTGCGTATTTTATCTCAGCAGAGTTTTGACCTACTTTTGTCAATATCATGTGTTTTTACATACATGGGGCTACGGTACTAAAAACAAGTCTGCTCTTTGGTAAATGTATTATATAAATATTAGTTTACTAAATTAAACCAGACTACATACTCATTTTAGTCCAAATTAATTGTTTTCAATGCAGACTCGAAGTGTGATTTCTGTCAGTTTTGTTTTCATACACAAACTGCTCTACATGTATAATTTCTGTATGTGTATGACGTTTCACATTACTCAGTAAGCAGTGAGGTAGGTAGGCCAGATGGCACGTGACATGACTTGAATGGGACAAGCTTGGGCTTGCACACCTTGGTGTTCTAAAAATATACCTGATACTACTAAGGATTTGATTTGACGTGAGCATCACACTACAAAACACATAGATCCCAATACTTGTCTGCCGCCAGTTCAGTTCGACAGACCAGAGGAGAAGAATTCACAGTATTTACAGGGCATGAATTTACCATAAAAATTTACCAGACCATCAGGCTGGTATATTTTCATTATACAAAGGTGAAATTCTTTAATTATACCCTGGTTAGCTAGATTTAGAACTATATTCAACCAGACAAGTTCTAAATTCACCAGCCACGGGCTGCCGGTCTTATGGCAATTTCGAGCCCTGATTTAAAACATGGATTCAGCTCAGTTCAGTGT
The DNA here is from genome assembly GCA_036873755.1 of Hanleya hanleyi. Taxonomy (NCBI): domain Eukaryota; kingdom Metazoa; phylum Mollusca; class Polyplacophora; order Lepidopleurida; family Hanleyidae; genus Hanleya; species Hanleya hanleyi. Next base: position 56,367 of record JAVTVY010017432.1, on the reverse strand, counting down.
ATAATTGTCATTGGGGAACTCCTGTCCGGCACAAATACAGGTTCTTTTTGCTACACTAATACTTGTTTCAATTCTTCATTGCATGACTCCGTTACACACAGAGTATGGCAAATAACATAATAATGAAACCATATAAAAAGGCAATGATTATGCTTAAACAAAAAAAATGGTGGGTTTCCTGTGACACTGTGGCACCAAAAAAATTCAGGTAGGTAAAGTAGGGAAAATATATTTTTTTGTCTCATATTTACCTAGTATTAACTGATGTCTGACAAATGAAATTGATCCAAACCAAGTGATAAGCAGATCATAAAAATGAACAAAACTAATTTTCTTTTACCTTGATAGACATTTTGATTTCGAAGACTAGTGTTTTTATAACGAGTTCTTGGGTGTTGATACCATACAGCATCATGTACATGTACAATAGGTGATACTATAATACAGGTGTTCACCGTATGCCCTTATGACCTGCTTTGTTTAACCAGTGCAGTAGCCATACTCTGCTCATATGTTCGAAATGTTGCATCAGCACTGAGTTTAGCTTCACGCAGTTGCACTGGAATACATGAACATTGTATTCATTGTACATGTATGAATAAGTTGGTAGCCAGATGAAGCCATGATGCGTCTACAGTACCAACCACAAAATGTACTGTACACATGGGCATTGGAATTTCAGCTGTTTCCAAAGTTTCACAGAATTAAAACAGAAGATTGTTTTGTCTGAAATGCCCAAATCATCAATCCAAATTGATGTGAAAACGAAGTATTAAAGGTCAACCCAAACGCTCTGAGGTCAAAAATATAAAAAAATAGTCCTTTCCATTCTGAAAATAATGATATTTTTTCATAATTTTGTGCAGTCTGGTTGGCGAGATATTGCCGTTTGAAAGGTGAAAATCGCTCTCCTGTCAATTCCAGCTGTGACGTCACGGAGGGAAGCCGTCTTGTATTCTCTATGTTAAAGCCGTATACCACAGTCGTAAGTAGCTGCTGATTTCTGGAGATTTTCGGAGTATCGGGGCATCATTTGTTAAAGGAATAGACAACATTTGGCAAACGTAAACTGCGACTGAAAGAACAATCCAAACTGTGCCCAAAAATATTTTTTTCCTATTTTTGAGATTCTTTCTAACGAAGAAAAATACTCCCAAACATTGGGAAAATAACCAGATGTGTTGAATGAAGGGAGCCGCCATCTTTATGGTTTAACCAATGAGCGACCGAGTGATGTTCACGTGACAACTAGCTCATGACGTCAATGGGCCAGAGAGCAAACCTGGCAGCAAGTGATTTTCAACTTTTTCGAAGTATCCGACGCCTTGCATTTCCTGGAGTTTTAACCTGACTGATGACAATGGCTGGCTGGGCGAAACCATGCTTTCATCTACGCTGCTTGGGGGCAGTGTCGAGGGATACAAGAAGTGTCAGGCGTGTTCGAGCCCATTGAAGACGATCTACCGTAGAAATCGGTCGAGGATGTACAATGTATATACCGTAGAAGCCGGCCGGGTCGCGGATTTCGTTTAGTCGGCTCTGTTGTGAGATGTCCTGTTAGGAAACGATCAGACGAGCACATGTGCAAGTGCTGACATTAGCTGACAAGGATTTATTCCATAAACTTTCTCAGGTAAATTTTCTCGCACGCTAGATATTTGGGTGGGTGTTTAACGGCCGTGTCATGCTGAACAGTTTCTTTCGGTAACAGTTCAACGGTGAGAAAAATGTCCGGACAATCTTTTCCCGGAGAAATGAGCCTCTAGCTAAGGCAGATTTAGTTTCGTTTTCTGGCTGAGTGCCGGTCTTTGTTGAGGCTCGATTCTTTGAATTGGTAACACAGAAATCAGAATTATTCCCAATTTCGGTTACATTAAACAATCTCAGTGAGTTACTGCCGAATTATGTTGACGCATGTTGGCGTATAGTGATCAGCTGAAAAGTATTAGCCTATAACGAAAGCATATTTTATCAGACAACTCGATGCTGTGTTTTTTTTGACACTTAGACAGTCTAGACGACAGATCAACCCCGATTTCTCAACAAGGATAAGATCATTGTTATTGTACAAACATTAGCCAGTATTTACAGGGTACAGAATACAAGAATGTATCCACACCTGCTGGCCTATTGGGCTGCGATTATTCCAGTGCATGGCAAACTGTGTTTCCTCCCAGTTCACTGCAGTGTTCTGCGGCCCAGTGACGTCACTAAACTTGCCGTAATGGCGGCGCCCTTACAAGCCACAGAATTTATCATTGACGGCTTCTTATTCGGTTGGAAAAAATTGCAAAATTGAAATAAAAAATCGTTTTGGACACTCCTGGAATTGTTCTTTCATTTGCAATATACGCTTATCAAAGGTTGTCTATTCCTTTAAATATGCCGCGACGTTGTGTAGTGGGAGGTTGCCGTTTTACTACAGATGACGGTGTTAGTATTCATTTGGGGCCTAAAGACGAGATAATCGCTGCAAATTGGACGAAATTTGTACGCAACACGAGAGTGTGGAAAGAGGGCCCGAGCCAGTACTCGTATAATTTTCTCGGCACATTTTGACAGAAATTAGACATCATTCGAGGACATCTACAGCGTAGCAGTTGAATTCGGGTACAAACCAAAACTAAAGAGAACAGCTATTCCAACTATCGAACCTAAGAACAATCAGAATGTGACGGCGAAGAAATCGGACAAGGAGAATCTATCACGGACATCGGCTGAACGAACCTAGCCTGCAAGCGAGGTCTCTGGCAGGGAGACGGCTGTACATGCCCTGCTCGCTCTCGCGTGGCATTTGTTGCTTGAGCACCTACAGGTTAGACTGGATGAGTATCTATTTCATATATACTATTTAATAATAATAAAATGATCTTTCATAAATATATATACGTTTGATAAGTAAATAAATAAAACACACCAATTGGAGTGAATGGCTGTAGATACAGAAGTGATAATAATACTTTCATAATCCCTTGACATTTGAGATTGTGGGAATATCATTCGATTTCAATTTAATTGAGGTAATTTGTCGAAAATTGAGCAAATGTGAATGCCGATCCACTCACCACGGCTTACTTTTCGCCATGAATGTCCAAAGTTTTTTTATCAAACTATATAATTCTGAAATTGGTATTTCATGGGGATTATGGGAAAACAAACAAAATTCAAATCGGACGTATATCAGTAGAGTTATCAACAGTTTACTGTCCATACTGCCGAATCCCGGAGTTTATCCCTTCGAAAAGGCTGCCTCGGTCAGTAACAACAATAACAACACAGATGTGCTCGTTCTTTACATCACAGAATCGTTCTACATTCAATACAGTTTGAAATATATGGACATTTGGTCTTATAGATGACGATAATAAGGTTTCCAGTCAAGTTGCATACCAATCTGTATTCAACAAACGACCTCTCCGAATCCTGTCGTCGTCGAGTTCCACGTTGTCAGAGTGGTTGTCACTGTCAGAATCGGAGCCGTACGGCTCAAATTGATAGGGCTGAATTCCGCCGTTGGTCTGCAAACAACTGTTAATTTGCCCGTCATCATCCTCCTCTATGTCTATTTCATCTTCTTGGCGAAAAATATTTCCATCTAAGCAGCTGATATCGCTCGAATCGACATCTGAACCGGAGCTCTGACTGCACTCGCTTTCCATGTTATCCGCTGTTTTTTCTCAGGCAACTTCCCTGCGTGACGTCATCAACCCAGCTGTGAAAGTGTGAAAAAGCCCACTTTGCTCCCATATTACGTGTGTTTCTGATCAGATTAGAATTTTTTCAATATTTTTTTCATACAAAGTGAAGTATGAACTATGATTTTTAAGGATTTTTAGACCAAAAAAAATTCCGTTTGGGTTGACCTTTAATAAGGACAGTTATTTATCTATGCGCGCAGCACTGTTTTGAGTTCTAACATGATGTCTACACTCTTTTTTTTTGACATCACTCTGGTAGGGTCTTCAATGCCTTTCTCAATTGTTTTTTAGCAGTTGACAACAGTACGACATCTTAAGAAGTCGTGTTGAGAAGAGATTGTACTTTATATTGCTTAGTTTTTCTCCAATAGGACACCTTTTAGCCTATATGCCATCCACTGATCCAGTATTATTTAATGTCTATATTCAAAATGGGTGTAGCTCTTTTCTATAGTATAACAATCCACAAAATTTTGGCATGCAACATTTCATCACAAAGTGGAGAATTCGATATACATGTATCAGCATGTTTGGGCAACTGTTTTTTCCACATCTGCAGTTACCTCAAAAGATCTTTTAAATGGGCAAAAAACTAACATAATTGTTTTGAGATACATGTATGGAAGATAAATGGAAGAGTTTACAGAGATACATTGTAGATATTTGAGTAAATTTCCTATCAAACAGGCTAACAGATACCTGTACATGTAGAAGATCATGCTGATTGAGGTTAACCTTTTAATTTGTGTGTAAAATAATGACTATATATAAATCACGGCATACAATCGACACGGATTCACAAAGTCCAAATTTGTACTACCCAATACAAAATATTTTCATTTTTTTATGCTCAAATTCAGTTTTTACGGTCCACCCACAAGCTGATATTGAGATTTTGGATATTTTTACCACCCTACCCTAAGATATTAACAAATAATTTCTGTTTTATTTAGTTCTTACGTATCATAGATATTTATAATGAAATACTGAAATAAAATTTTGAAAAGTGTTCTTTTGGTTAATGTTAACTTTAGAAATATAATGGATCCGAGAGGGTAAATTTGGACATAAATTAAAAACATTGTGTGATAGGAAAGAATGTTGATTATCCAATCTAGTCCACTGATACTATAAGGAATTTGTAGAAAAAAATAAACAAAGCTAAAAAAAATAATGGATTCCAAGCCCATGGTATTGTTTGTAGGAAATCAAACTCTTTTTTTTCAACTTGATTATTTGGTATAACAAAGTTACCTCCCTTGGACCTCGTGTCTGCAGCAACAACAATAGCGGCAAGAGGTCACAAACTATCACAAAAATTCAAAGATAATTGTCATATAATGCTTGCAAGAGACGCTATAAAATCCTTACATCACCAGGCGACTTCTGGAGAAGATCAAGCAGCTATCAAGGATCTTGAACTCCACTTCAACTTCCCTTGCCGCCGAACTTCAGAAAAAAGAACTGTCAATAAAACCCTAACCCTAGCACACTCCTCTAGTGGAGCTACATTTACATCGGCCTGTAATTTCTTGATGCTCATTGGCAAACGACTACGAATTCTGATCATGCGAAGCTACTGAATTGGCAATTCCCGGAATCGGCCATTCCTGGTCCCGAAAATATACCTCCGAAACCTTATTTTTTGCTTCTCGTCGAGTATTGCTAGTAACTGATAGCATACGTCGAGGTGGAATCGAGAAGAACTCACGGAAACGGAAATTATTTCCAGAACTGGAAATCCCCAAATGTTCCAAGCCAGATTGTTGAAGGATCGGCGATAGTTTTCACATCATTGAAATAATTCGCACCATTTCGAGGATTGAGTTTTCGTCAAAAATGTTGAGTACCGTATTTCTTGTCCAAAAGGTACACTTTTGAGTTTTTGACCATCTATTCAGTTTTTGACATTTTCTTACTACCGTTTGGACGTCTATGAATCCCTGATCGATAGTGCGCCTCTAGGGGAACTCACTTGCTCTTGGAGATACATGTAGAAGGGTTATCTCAGAGTGAAAATGGAAGGCTCTGCTCTAAATTCGCTTTCTGTGTCGTCCATATCTTTATTTTCCTTTCTTTTCATCATCGCACGGAACAACCCAACAACCATAGAGCACATAAAGATGCCGATCCAAAGCGTCCTTTTGTTAGTACGGGAACAGGTGCAGAAAAAAGATGCTGCGCTGTTGTACATCGATTTCTGATGTCATGTATATCTGTTTAATTGTAATTTGCTGCATGTTTATCCCCCTAAATGCACCTTAGATATGTGTGGTGGTCTAATCGGATAGAATAAAAAACAGTTCCTCACTTAGTTGAATTTGTCTTTCACCCAAAACATGCATGTACAGGTTGTGAGGAGCAGTAACTTCCACACTTTATTTTCTTAACTGATGAAACTATGGTTTATACAAGTTTGATTATTGTGTGGATATAACCACCAACATCCCTTATGTTCCGTGAAATACAGTTTATTATAAAATGATGGTTTGAGACTTTATTCAGAAATCACAAAGCACGGCCAAGTAGACCGATGACTCCAGTTGGAGCCTTTTATACCTCCAAGAGCGAGCAAGTTAGAGGTGCACTATAAATTGTATGCCACGATAATCATACTTTTTATCCGGACTGTAAAACATGTTTGTTACATACATGTAGTTTTAATATTTTAGATAGATCTAAATTGTATCCTGTAATATGATGACCGGCACTAATGTTTCAAACTCACTCAGAATTTCAAATCTGGACAAGCTTTACTAACTTTTACATCTTGCATGTAGTCTGTCTATAAATGTTAGAAATAGAAAAGTGAAAATCTTAGTTTTTTTGTCACATTTTGGCCTGTGAAATAGTTAACGAAATGTCACATGCTGAAATGTCGCCACACCATTTTATCATTAAATGTTCATTTTATCCCTTAATATTGTAGACAAATGGCCACGGACTTCATCAGGGTTTGCCAGTACCTCTGGGACAACTTCCAGTATCTGTTTCATCAAGAACTGCAAGCTTTACGTTGGTCACGTGGGCGATTCCGCGATTGTCCTTGGTCGACAGAACAGCCCAGACTCCACTATAGAAGCTGTACGCCTAACTAAGGTAGGTTTTCTATGTAGCTGTCACTGTATATGACATCATTTGTTTAAACATTCTCAAACATGGCCACTGAATGATGGCAGCTCGAGTTTATTTTGAATAATGGCTTAAAGATGTAATCAGCCTCAAAATGGATGGATTTTGTAAACTCTCCCCTATGCGTTTTTTCAGCAGGGAAGATTACCAAAGCATCATATGTATTATATTTGATGACAGTGGGATCGTCATATACAACGAATGCAAGAATATCTTGTCAGAGAAATTTGTAACTCTGCCCGCTTCGACGGCTTTTCTGTCTCGCCATTGAGTGTGTGTTGTACGCGGAGAGGAAAATGACGTCACTGCGTGACGTATGAGTGACGTGGCGACGCTCACGAATTTGAATGCTGCACAGCTGCAGCCATGGGATAGCGTCATGGCTCGTGCCTACGGTTCGGTGATGTCGCATAGCATACGTTGGTAGAATGCACCATACGTGTATACGCTTGTTGACACGGCCGTGGAAAAATAAACGGCATGCCATGCTGTTTATTTTTAAACATCAACTCCTTCTATTTTCTCGTGAATGGTAGAAACAAGTTTAGTTTCTTGTGGTCAGATGTGCTTCATTTTGTACCTGTTGTAACATATGTCACTTTCGTTAAGTTTGAGAGACATCGATTTCAGCCCAGATTTGAGGCTGATTACATCTTTAAGCTTAATGAATAATGAAAAGTAAGACCCTGCCCAGGAGTCAATTGTCATTAGCCTAACAGCCCCAGTACAGCAATTGACTCCTGGGCAGGGTCTTACTTTTCATTATTCATTAAGCTTAAGTCATTATTCAAAATAAAATCGAGCTGCCATCATTCGGTGGCCATGTTTGAGAATGTTTAAACAAACGAGTTACCTCCCCTGATGGAATTTTCTATGGGAGCATATTATTTTCATTAATTTTTCCCACTTCCATCGTCAGATTTGAATTGAGATTGTGTCTTTGAATTGGTATTGTTGAATGGAATGAGGCTGGCTTAAACATTTCACTGATTTCAACATGTTCAACATAAGCAAGAAATTGCATCCAAGTAGGAAAAACTGCAAATGATGAAAAGAAAATGAAAATAATGGGGAAAAACGTGCAGTAGGTAAAATGACATGCGGGTGGCTGTTGGGGAAACAAGGAATCAAGTGTGGACAGACTTATCTACCAGGGGTAAACCGATGAAAGGGTAAAACTCTTTCTATATCAGTAAATGTGCTATGACCAAATTTACACCACGCATGCCAGGGAGTAAGGCCATCCACAATAATATTTCTGTTTCCAGTAACCCTACCTACCCATATATTTTGCAGTCAAAAAAAAAGTTTGGGTAGACAATTTTTTTTATTTCTATGTTTTTCAGCAGTACTCCATGAAATACTATACAAAAAGGTAAAAAATCCACTAAAAAAAAATATAAAAGAAATAAAAAAAATTAAAATTCCTGCCTACCTACCTACCCAAATTTTCTAAACTTGGTTACTGGAAACAAAAATATTATTGTGGATGGCCTAATACAGAGATTTTGAGGGGACACCTGTCATATTTCAGGGGTCGAAAAGTTCGGCTGTCCACCTGTCGCGGACATGTAGATTTTGCATGCGACAGGTTGAAAAAAAAAGTGCCTGTCGCTTGCGACAGGTGGAATATTCACCTTGCACTGTATATATTTTATGTTGTCAATTAGCCGAATTCGTCAAAAAGCCCTCGCCTTTCGAACCGATTCAAAATCCTCGGGAGCCGGGTGACTTTCCTTTATTGTTTACCGTCGTCGACTCGCCAGACTTTCGCATGGCCGCCCCGATACATGCGTGTACCATTTCTAGTGACGTAGAGCGTTATCCAGGCACACAAAAATGCTGACGTCACGGATTCGTGTTATCTTGTTCAAAAGCGTATCCCCTGGTTGTCAACGACGCTGATCGTCATTTTGACAGATAATAATTAATATGGATCGATTCTTGAAACGCAAAACTTCCGACGATATGTCTTGTGCCATGCCACTCCACCAGGTATTGAAACTGACGAGAATATGCCTGACTTGGCCCCAGATTCAGACGAGACGCCCAGCACCAACACTGTAACTGACGACGCAACAACAACAACAACTTTCAAACGGAGAAAGAGAGTTTTCAAGTTTAGTGACAAATGGACAATTAACTGCCCATGGTTAATGTTTGAAACAAAAACTGAGAAGGTGTTTTGTTCGTTTTGTAAGAATTTCAAAGCCAGGAGTCAAAATAAGTTAGTTACTGGCTGTGACTCATTACGCATTGAAAATGTCCGATCACACGAAATCAGTTGTGATCATAAATATAGCCATTCTGCTTACTTGAACTCACTAAAGGAAGGTGTGGAACAACCATTGGTCAAGGCCATCATGAACATGGAAAGGAGTGAGATAGAGCAAATGAAACGATTATTTCGAACATCATTTGATCTCGCGAAGAACGAAAGACCGTTCACTGACTTCGCTAAATTAAATGAACTAATGTATCTGTATGCTGAAATCTGAAGTATACCACAGTAAATAAGTAAAAAATAGAACACAAGATTTTTGTTGGAGTGTTTTATTTCTTAACAATACATCAGGGTTAGATCCAGATATTTTAACGAGAGTCCTTATTTGAAATAACACTGCCCGTATTTGAAAAAATGCAATTTCCAAGATGTCTTCCAAGAAGTCAGAAAGTGCATAATTTGCCATACATATGATGAAAAATTTGTCCATTGGGATTTTTGGGTGTATTCTTGCAACACTTAATGTCAGTTTACATTTCACTTCACTTTCTGGCTGTTTCAAGTATGTATTCTGAAATAAAATCATTTGATTTTATGCAAAAATCAGTCATTTGATTTCATACCAGTGTCCTTTGTAAGGACGCTGTGGGACCCTAGATCTAAGCCTGTACATGTATATATCATTTATCATTAAGAGACAATCTATCTGAATTTCATGTTCAGGCCAAGGCATGCATGAGACAGGTAGAAAACAAAATCACCTGTCACCCTGGACAGGTGGAAAATTTCAAACATTTCGACCCCTGTATTTACATTGTATGTTGTTGCAAGTGAATTTGATGTTATTGCTGCACACAAACCTCAGATGCTTCGATGCCATTGACTCGCTTATAACAATCAATTGTGGAAGCAGCATAAGGCCATTGTCACTTGATTCGTTGTTTAGCATGACCTTCTTTTTATTTGAGCACAAGAATTTTGGTGCTCATACCGGTAGCAAAATCTCCCTGGATGTCTCCGGCCTGCATGCATTTGAATGTATTTTAGTACACAAACAAGGATAAAAGAGAGTCAAAGACAAGCAGACTGGCAGTATGTTAAAACCATGTTAGGACAAAATACATTATCTCACTCATAGTTCAGTACCGGTACAATCTTCATGTTTCCTGTGGAGATATTGAGGAAGCTATCAGGGAAACTCGGTGAACACAACATACTAGACTAGTATGTGATTGTGAAGCCCTAGGACTTCCTTCACTGTTACCGGGATGCAATATGACTGGAGGGTGAATAAAGATAACAACAATTGAGTATATAAGGAACTGTAAACAAATTAAATTATGGCCAGTCCTCACTCTACAAATAATACGGCTACAGGGCTTGATCCAGGCCGATTATGCACCCGTGAAAAAATGTAAAAAAAAACACGACATTTTTATTGCTTTTTTTTCAGTTTTTTCCTTCCTCAGTTTCAAGTCTAATATTTATCTGATTTTAGTCTCCTCTGGAGGCCAGCCTTCGATCCTATTACTTTAGGTGAAGGAAAGTAATTAGGTGATTCAGCGTCGTCCGCCGGTTCTTGTAATTTGTCTCCGCATTTTGCAATACACAGACCAAATCCCGATTTTTGCAATACATGGGGCTTCTTTGAAAAAAATTGCTTCCTGTCTTGAAAGTATGGAATTGTCGGTAATATGCACTTGTTTTTACATCTATTTCACATGTTTAAATTATCTAAGCATAACTTTTGTGTCGATTAGCCCGTTGTTTACTCCATTTCCTGACATACAGCGAACGATGGCGAAAACTGGACACCCCGTAATCGATCTCTGCTGAAGATAAAAATAGATAGTCACACATTTGTGCTGAAGAAAGGAGGGCATTTCATGATTTAGGTTTTTACAAGCCACGAACTGTTTGCCATGAGTTGTGTCATGTTTTACCCTTTGGCCTGATCCATAACCCTATCAGTATCATTAAGGCCTAAATTAAAAAGGTGTTTGTTTGGGGTATATGAGGAATATTTTTTTCCTCATTTTTCCCCCCCTAATCCGGCGATGGGTCAAAGCTGACAACATTTAAAAATTGTTAGGGTCACTGCATTCTTCCTAGGGTCGGTCGCGAACCGGAAACAAGAATATTATTTTTCTTGGACTCTGGACCTGATCTACGGATGTCCTCAAGCTTCAATTTTGATCATTTTTGGGCAAACCGTCATGTAAGACACATACAATAGGTGACTACATGTGGGAAACCATTCAACCAAGGAGGGAAAAGGGCCAAGTATATTGCACGCAAAGTGTTGCCGATTGAAGTTGTCTTAAATGACAGGTCTGCCCATTTTTGTGCATGTCAAATTTTGAACTGACATGTCTAGGCATAAATTTTACCCAATCTGATTAGAACCAGATCTAAGAAAAAGTCTCACAATCTTGCATGTTGCAATTGAAGATCTGGGAATAAGACCTGGGTTTCTGTGTTAAAAAACATAGCTATCGGCAGATCAAAGTCTGGCCTGTCTCATTTTGCAGTGATGGGGCGACACGCCGCGACAGGTATAGAGTAAAAATTAAAACTCCTGATCTCACACATATACTACTATCGTTTCATCAGATTAATATTTTATACTCCAGAAACCATGATGATACATGTACATGTATTCATTGACATTTAATATTAATAGAATTTAGATATATTGATCAGTTACGGGAGAGAGAGAGAATTAAGGTTTAAATATTGTTCAGCAATATTTCAGCTAAAAAGCGATCAGTTGCAGGAGACATTACGATAATTCCTCTAATAAATTGATTACCCTATCGGAAATCGATCACCCCCGATTTTTGGAGGAAAATACGATCGGAAGTTGTAATAATTCAATCACCCCCGATTTTCAGTCAATTCGTAAGTGAGAATCAGAATCATTTAGACAGGAGTAGTCTCCCCTCCCTTAGAGCACGTTTCCAAGAAAGCACTTGGCAAGAGACCACCTACCGTTTCACTTTGAACTAGATTGTTTTTGATAACAGGGTATTAATTCTGCTGATGCTGGAGCATTAAAACTGCAATTTAGCTGGATTGTATTGAATCACACCCAACGTAAGTAGAATTTGAAACGAATCACCTGTACTATCCCGGACATGGTTGTCACAAGTCGTGGTATCGGAAACTGGGCACTTGATGATCCAAGATTCATTTCTCCAACTTTTGCGAATCACCGCTTTCACTCAGTTGCAATAAATCGATCACCCCTCATTTTTAATACCTCAAATATCACTTCCGGTGATCGATTTATTAGAGGAATTACCGTACTCATAGATATTCATAATATCTCGTGGTCAACCTATCTTCCCCATGCAGTTGTGGACTAACTTCACTGCCCTTGACGTTTTCAAACATGCATTAATCACACTGAAATTGTGGAGAAGCTCTGTGATTGGTCATTTAGAACACGGAAATGGGGATGGTGGTCTGAGATCTACATGTCGGCGACGAGTAAAGATGGGGATCATTTATTGTAGATCTGGTTTTAATCAGATTGATTTCTACCCAGTGTGTTGCATAATAATCTCTGGCTCAGTTCTTCTGACTGTACTTGGTTGTAACTGACCCATGTATGTGTTTTTCAGGATCATAAACCAGAAAGTCCCGAAGAGCGGCAAAGGATAGAAAACAGCGGCGGGTCAGTGATGACCAAGTCTGGCGTAAACAGGGTTGTATGGAATCGCCCCAAACAGGCCCACCAAGGCCCCGTCCGACGGAGTACACACATTGATAAGATTCCCTTCCTGGCTGTGGCAAGGTCACTGGGTACGTAATATATGCAGAGTATTATTGGTCTATGGTTTGGAATAAGATAAGTACTGGTAGCAGAGGGATCAAATATGGTAATCCCTCCAATAATTTGTTCACCAAAAATGCAATTTGGTGATTAAAACTTTTGGAGGTGATCAGAGTTAGTGTCCCCGAAAAAACGCAGTGATAGAATGGATTCGAAAAACTCGTATCATCGTATGTTCAGTGTTGTTTTCAGTTGGAAATTCTGATAAGAGTTTTAATGGTCCCTTTGAGTAAATTTTAAACCTGATAACAATTCCCTTTCCCCCTCCAAGTGTAAATTCTCTATAAATTCCTTCAGTAGACAAACTTTAATAGAGAAGTTTCCAACTCGACAAAATAAGAATTTCCTAATGGCTACTAGGTGGTGCTACCACCAATTTACAGTGATAACCATTGTTGCATCATCAAAATTTTGAGATGTTATTATTTGACAAAGGTGGCGTCACAAAGGTAATTGCATAACACTATAATGCTGGATGAATCTAGTAAATACAGAGTTCTGTGGAATAGCAGTATAAAATAATACTTCAAATGTACACAATTTATTTGCCAAAAATTGTCAAGAATCAATGTATCGAAGGCCTGCCATTTAGAACCCCAGAGTTTCTGGACTCTCACTTTATGAAGTGATGTGATAGAATATTATGAAGATCATTTTGCGGATATATTATAACAGGTGATTTGTGGAGCTACGACTTCAGGACGGAAGAGTTTGTCGTGTCACCAGATCCTGATGTCTCTGTTCGGCACCTGTTCCCCAAGAAAGACCGCTGTCTGGTCCTGGGTAGTGATGGACTATGGAACATGCTATCACCTGACGAAGCCTGTTTGACAGTTCAGTGTATCGAGAAGGAGATAGAGAAGAAAATTGTAACTGACTCGGTACGTTACTTTATAATTATAATACAGTTGATTTTCAGGTTCTCTGGGGAATTTGTATTTGTTTCAGGTTGCCTTTCACTTTACTTTTGCCTGATTGTCAGTGACTCAGCGCCCTATTTAAGTGTTTTTGTAATGAAAATCTATGGATATTTCCGGATTTTACTTCTGGTTACTTTAGCCTCCCTTTTCCAAAATCCATCAGCTGACAGGTCAGTGAAAGCCAGGGGAAATTACTCCTTCCTAGGTGTTTGTCTTATTCTGGCAGAATTGTCTCCCTTGATTGGAGATTGGTTTGAAAGGATACAGGCATGAAGTGAAACATTTTGGAAACAAAATGGCCTCTCATGATGAAGAATAGCCTACACAGACCTCAAGATCAACTTTAGATGGCCTTATGTGGTTTATAAAAACTCATTTATTTCTGTCACAAATGAGCAAGGGAAGACAATTAACCATGTTTTGTTGCAAGGGAAACAATTCTGCATGTTGCCAAGATATGTCCTGAAATACTTTAAAGGTTCTACCAAATACCCCATGCACACTTGCATGAAAACATACAGAGAAGCTACATAAAGAATAAGTTGATATTTTTTTCTGCGAAAAATGACATAAAATTGGATTTTTTAACGCAAAAAAAAAGATATGGTGAGAAATGTATCGAAGCCGTAACCTATGATCCATGACGTCAGAGTCTGATTATGATCACGTCGTACAATATCCATCAGTTGGTTATGTTGGACATCCTATTGTGACGTGCATTGCCAGGGCTTCGTGTTTAGCGTGAGTGTTAGCTCACCTGCATGCAGACAATCACGTAAATTCATGTCACGGGAGTGATTTTTAGCTCACGTAAACTGTCATATTTTATATTGTATTATATTGCAACCACTCGCCTGACTTTCAAATACCCTCTCCTAAATATTTTGACGTGGGCTATTTTTAGCTCGCGTACTGAATTCTAAACACGAAGCCCTGCATTGCACAACAATTGGCAATGACCGCACTGCGGTGGCCTAATGGTTAGAGTGTCACGCTCATAAGCGGTAGGTACTGGGTTCAATCCCAGTCCGGATCATACCAAAGACTGGAAAAATGGAACTTGTTGCTTCTTCGCTTACACTCAGCATTAAGAGGATAGAAGAAGGACTGGTTCGCTCGGTGTCAGTATAATGTGACTGAGTGTGGTGTCATGTCTGCCTGAGACAGCACTATAAAATGGCAGCATTAGATCTGCTCTGTTACGAGTAGGTGCCCATGTCTCTTCCCTTCCCCGTTGTGATATATCTGAAAAAATGTTGAAAGCAACGTTAAACCCTATTCACTCACCAATTGGCAACGACGACTCCATCATGACCTCAACAAAGGTTTATGTTTTAGCTTTGTGGCATTGTTGGCGTTATAATGGGAATGTTGCCTAGAACATTCGCTATGATTGCTCGCTACGAACGATCGTAACCAGACTCTGACGTCATGGGTCAGCAGGTCATGGCCTTTGCCGTTTCCAAACAGGCGTGATAATTGAGAGTTTCAAGTTTGTTTTTTTATTTAACTTCGACCATTCCCAAAAGCAGTAAACCCCTATTCAATGTCAGATAGAATCTTACAACAATTTCGCATGAAAAAAGTATGAGATGTGGTGAAGTATGAGATGTGGTGACCATTTGGAAGAACTTCTAACATGAAATCTGTATTGTGACCAGTGAATATGATACCAACCTGTTTCTTTAGCTGATAGCTTTTCAACAAGGAAACACTAAGTCTCCTAATAGTTTGTGTACAGGGTTGGATGTGTTGATATGGTTTTGGAACAGTATGCAGAATTCGTACAGTTTAAGATATGTACGAGGGGTGGAGTGAGGAGAGATTTAAAAACTCACTAAAGCTTTTTATCTTTTGATGGCTTCCCGAAGACTGTTGCAGGAAAGAGGAACCCGGTGACCCATATTTCTCCCATGTTGCAAACAGTCCAACACTACAGATTGAACCCCATCCAAATGTACTTATTTTCTGGCTTATCCCTGAATATGCTTCAGGGGTTTTTTTAGACAAAAATTTTTCATCTACTCAATTTTAAATATTGTAAAACTCAATTTTTTTGTGCGCCGTTGGCGCGCATATTAATGTCACTAAACTCAATTTTTTTGCCTTTTTCATCAAAAAAATGATAAAACTCAATTTTTTTTGCCTTTTTCATCGAAAAAATGATACAACTTGCTCTTGTTTTATTTTTATTCTTTATTATTTTACCCCTAAGCCAAGGTCATTGTTTTCATTGAACGACCTCCGTTGAATGGTGATGGAGCACTGCGATCACATACATCTCATGTTTTCCTTTCAGCCCCCCCCCCTTTTGATTTTAGCCCTGCGAATTTTGTAACATGAATTGAACTGACACATCACAGAACCAAGAGTTTATTTTCCATTGTAAGTGCATTGAATTTATAACATTTATTCGCACCTTCCAATATGCCGTTGTGTTTATTTGTCAATACTTCCAAACTGATTATTTGCCTTCATTATGGCAGAACAACAGGTGACTGTCACAGGAGCAATAATGCGTTAATTTCGCGGCAGAAATAAAAGCATGATGAACGATTTTAACAGAAGTTGCTCTCAAGCATTCGTGTATTACAATAATTTATTCGTTAGTTTTGGAGTCTTAAACGAAAACTTCTCAATTTACCGTAACAACAAGGCCAGGGCAGAGGTTGCATGTTGCTTGTTTTCCACCACAAAACACAGGGCGAGGCACTTCACTTCGACGTGAAGCAGGTATTATACGCGTTCAAACAAAATTCCATCAGATCAAAGAAGTTGAAAAGTATGACAAATATATTTTTTGTAGTTTGTGTTCTTGTTGCGATTTTCTCGCTTACGACTGTCAAGCGTATCCCACGTGTTGAGCTGAAGAAAATGGCGCTGAATTGCCTCCCTTGTCATAAGATTTAATAACGTAAAACGTATCGTATGATATTACGACATTGAAGGGGCGCTGCAGTCAACGTCAAGAAAAATAATCTCCGCGAAAGCTTCTTGAGTGGGTTTCATTTTCACTGGATATCCCAGACGAGACGCGGTGTCTGTGGCTAAACAAACATACGAAAAAACCGGGAAGTGGCAGAGATGACATGAAGAGTGGCTCTCCTACGGACATTTATTGGCATAGAGACGAAGGTGACACGAACAACAACAACAACCTTGTGTTGTGAACTTTCGGTTCCGATATTAACTTTCCCGTGATCGGGGCATTTTTGTTCGGCCCGGTCTTACATAAACTCAATCTTTTATGAAAAAAACTCAATTTTTTTCGTGCCTACGGCGCGCACTTCCCCAAAAAAACCAGAAAACTGAATTTCTAGCCCAAAACTCAATTTCCAAAAAATCGCAAAAACTCAATTCAAATTCGTTTTCATCGGGAATACCACGATGAAAAACTGTCTAGAAAAACCCCTGATGCTTGGAGAGATACAATAGACCATTTGCCAGTTTAGCAATCATCATGCACGAGTGCAAATAGTCGGGATAAGAAGCGGGCCGTAAACCAGGCATGTTCTATCGGGGCAGGTTAAACAATGAGAGAATTGAGCAGTAATGCTGATTATGTGAAAGCAGAAGGAAAAGTATCAAATATAATTGTCATACACCAAACCTAGTATTTGTTCAAATTACCTCACCGAGTGTCAAATATTTCTATCCAGTCATTTACGAATAAAAAACATTTTTGTCTGGATCGCACCGCGTAGCGGTGTAGACCAGACTATGCTGCCACTCACGAAATATCTGAAAATGTGTACGTGCACTATAATGCAATGACCCCGTGTTAACCTGTATCCCTCCGCCAGTGATTTCTTTGCGTTGTCTGGTTCCGTGCGATCGGCTTAAACACGGTTCTCAGCGCCCACTATGAGCTAACTCATGCCAGCGCTGTGCTGTCACCGTAGACTGTTGTAAATGTAAATTGATGACCTGGTAATATGGTAAGCTGCCCACCTCGTGGTGTTTGCCGTCTCTGCGGTTTTTAGTTTGCTGTAAGTCAGAAATACTTATAATATATATGCCTGGTGTTTATAGTTCGTAATTTGTTTGTTGACAACGATAGCGTTGGAGAAACAATTTGTGCGAAAATCCCTGTTAATGTTGCTGTACTTCGCCGAGCAGACGTTGCAAATCTTGTTCCTTGAAACCTTGACAGGTTCAGGTTCTTGCATTATGAAGACCCCAGTTTTCAACACTCGTACGTTCTTTTCCGTGAAGTCGGCGTTCGTTACTATTTTAATGTGTATGCATACTGCATGGAATATATTTCCAGAGGAGATATGTGTCGAAGCAACAACAATAGTATTTACATTTTTCTCGTCTTGTGAACTTGACCGGATCCTGTCGAGTGCAAATTCATGTATTCTGGGGGACTCTGCTCACCGAATATAATTTAGTTTCAAAAAATTTGAACAACAACAAAAATTTCCGAAAGCGGAAACAACAGAATTTGTCAGGTACCGCTTTCGAAAAGTTTTGTTGTTGGTGGTGTTCAAACTTTTTCAAACTAAATTATATACGCAATGATCGTGCAGCAACAACAACAGGAATTTTCGCACAAATTGTCGGTAGATACTTCATGTAGGAAGCTATTGTTCGAGTCTTTGTGCAGCTGAAAAGGCACAAGTCTAGACACATTGTTGTTCCCAGACTTGGCTATTGTATGCATTGTCTCGTGAATCTTACATGGAGTATGAACCAAATTGTCTCTCCAACGCTATCGTTGTCAACAACAAATTTACTATAAACACCATGCAGGCATATATAAGTATATAAGTAAACTCATGCAGCTCTTGCAAATATCTGTGCTACACAGAACTATTAATAAAACTAGTTAATAAAACTATCCAGTCTCCTCGCGTATTTGTCGTTTTGTCACAATAGAATTGCATGAATTATGAAAATCTGCTCGCAAAAACTGGTAGAAGACATTGACGCAGATAATCCACTTTTAAGCATATTACTGTAGATAGTTTCTTGCTACCATGAAGACCTGGCATATTTCTAAATGAACCGCCTTCACAAATTCACTTTCTTGAAAACTAAACTCTGTGTTCCAGTTGTGATTTCCCAAACAGACTCGTCCACAACTGAGAGAAAATCTCCACATTTATCCATACATCTGCTATCGGCTGAAACATGCCAGCTGAAACGTTTTGAAACTTTAAATCCATTATTGGCGATCCAGACATCAGTACTTTGAGTACTTTCATTACTCATTTCTCCCGTTGTTTAACCTACGTCCTTATGGAGGACATGCCAGGTGTAATGCCTGCATCTTTGCCCGTCTGTGTGCTCTGGTGCGTGACGATCGCCACAGACTCCAATCGTATATAAATGGCTTTATCAGAGAATATATTTCAAAGATAATTTCTTTTCATTATTCACAGACTGTGCCTTTAAATCACTGGGTGAATGTGTCCGAGAGACTGGTCAACAGGGCCCTGAACAAATGGAGGATGAGACTGATGCGTGCCGACAACACTAGTGCCTTAGTTGTCATGATCGACCCTCTGGGACCAAGCAGGTGGCTCCACCTACGTAAAAAGCGAGAAGAGTTCCTAAACCTGAACAACTCGCGGAACTCGCTGAACACACTAGATGTCAAACTGACGTCCTCATCCCTGAATCTTGACCCGCGGGAATCTTTTTGCTCGCGCTTGGACAACATCACAGGTTGTCGAAAGTCCTCTGCCTCGTCTCTAATCTTGGACAACAGTTCACCTCTAACACCAAAGAGTGTCAATGACAGACTGGCGATCAATGTGAATGGCGTGGATCCCATGGATGATGACTTTGACGAAGTGGATGGGGACATGAGTATCATCTCCAACTCCAGCTTGCCAGCTATCGGCTCAGAAATCGTTATCGATTCGTCAAAGTTGATCACCGTGTCCGATGACATCAGAATGGGAAATGGCGACCTTGATGACATTGAGGCAGCAGTTATGGAGGAGAATTTGCGAAAAAATATCAAACCTCCTTTGAACTCTAAACCCACCATTCCTCTTCTCAGGACTCAACATTCCTTTATTACTTTCTCAGGATCTGTTCCCGGTTCACTGAAAACGGACGATAGTGCCTGTTCGGACTCAAAACCGCTCAATGGTCATGGCATCGGTACACCCGTAAAGCTTCAAAAGCTGAAGGTCAAGAAACTTGGTGGCACCCCGTGGAAAACTTGCGTACATGTTCCACCAGATTCTCCACTAAAAATCGACTCAATTACTGGACGTCCGCGGGTTAAGATAATACGAGAATACCTCACGAACCCTCCCACACCACCGAGTAAACAAAGGCCAAGTCTAGGCCCGTCTCCTCTGTTGCCAGGGAAGCCAGGTGACAAAGTGGAGATTGTGCGAGAATATCTGATGAAGAAATCCCCAGAAGATGTGATAAAGGTAACTCGTCCTTCCAAGCCATCCCATAAGGCAACTCCTGAAGTTCTGCCAATCATTAGCAAGACTAAGAAGTTCAACGTGACGATCATCCGAGAGTACCTCCTAAAGAAGAAGAAACAACACAAGAAGAAAAAGAAACAGTCAACGATGTCTAATTTGCATAATGGACATTCTAAATTTCTGGGTGAAGTCTCGCTCCCCTCCAATTTAACCGGACGGCATAACTGGACGAAATGGTTAAAAGGACGCAGGAATATCAAGAAATCTCTGGGCAATAGGGCCTCGAATAAATCAGAGAAGCACAGTGATAGTGTCTCTTCCAGTTCCCCAAATGGATTACTGGAAGATAGGACCAAAAGTTTAAACCTTCCAAGTGCTGTTTTGACTGAAGAACTCCCTGACAAGGGAGACAATTCAGACAAGTCTGTGTCTGAGCAACATCAGTCATCCCACCACAAGCGGTCTGCTTCTCTGGGCAATGTTTCACTAGGTCAAGTGCTGAAAATTAAAAACTGTGATCAAAATGAGCTAAGTACTATGAAAACTAGGAACTCTCCGAAAGGATTCGCTGCTGTCAACTGTGCAGATGCTGGTTTTGAGATCAAAACACGAAGAATGTGTCCATCTGGAGCGGATCATTCCCCTCAACGGACAGGGAAAGAGCAGATCGAGAGAAAGATGAGTAGGAAGAACTTCATGGCACCCACCAATCAGAACTCTATACCTCTGATCAATGGCAGCAATAGAACAACAGCATATGATGCGAGAACAAATCTAACCCGCACTCGCTTCAATAATCAGAAGTCAAAGTCCAGTGTCCGGACTCGAAGTCACTCTGACTCGACCCCAGTGAGAGTGCTGCGCAGTCTCATCGGCATGAAACGAAAGGCGACGGATCTTCCTGCAGACCGTCTCAACGTGAAGCGAGTACGGCACTCGGCCCGCGGACGTACCAGCTGAGTTCAGTGACAGAAAAACACAATCACGCATACATGTGTACATGTCGTCCATCTCACTCTATTTTATCATTTCCATAACATCAGCATTCTTAAGAGACCTATTTTAATTCATACAGTGGCAAATATTAATATTATTGGCTATATTTTACATCACTCTGGTATGGACCAGGGTTGGCGATGAATTTAATTTAATATTTATTATACGCTTCTTACGCATTGGACTACATGTACATATATGTACATTTGTGAAGTAGTCCCATCAGTATGATAACACATGTACCTTGGCTCATCAACTTCTAGTAGACTCCATTGCTAGTTTAATGATTTTGCAGCTGTGCAGCTTCTTGAAAAACATGAGCCAGGAAAAATTTAGTTCCACAGAAAAAGTACTTTAATATCTGAGGTTTGACTCATTTTCAACCAGGGCAGAATGCCGCAGTAGGTACATGTATATACACATGACCTCGCTCCTGGATTTTTAATGACTACAGATAGATCAACAGATGTACATGAATGAAGAATGTACATGGTTGCATATGAAAATGTACAAAGATTCATGGAGAGAACCTAACGTCTCTTCAAGTTAACAATATATATGCTCTGTCATTCAGTGAGCAGGCTGACATCATCCAATCACAGCATAATGAACTTGAATTGACCTCGAGGTGATGTCTGTTTTGCTGGAACAAAATTTAACTTAATAGATGATTGTGATTAATCATTAATTAAATTGATGGATGATTAAATTATACCTGGGCCATCAGTGAACCCAGGACAGGTCCAGATCCAATGTAATAAAATAACTGTCCTGGCCCGGAACCAGTATCGAGTTCCCAATAGAACAATTTCAATCCAGGACTTGCAGAAAATTCAAGTTAATCCTATAACAAAGAGCTGTGCCGATAGCACTGACATGTGCACTGAGACGTGGTTCGCTTAGCGGTTCATTCAATTTCTCACTTCCCTATCTCTTAACATGGGGTGGAGTTTTTAACTACCGGTATTGATAACTGGTAAAAATATGATAAATATGGATAAAAAAATGTTCACTACATACATTCCAAGAAAGGACCATTATCTTTACATTTATGATAGTTTTGGTAACTTCAGGTCGAAAATAGTCCGTTATCATTGATTAAAAATATTTTCTAGTCTAAAGAGATGAACCGCGTCTCAGTGAAGCCCTTAGAGTTTGAAAGGATTAACTTGAATTTTGTTAAAGCGGAGGGTTCAATTTATATCGTCTAGACCAAACAGAATATCTCTGGGTTTGTTCAACTATTATTTGTTGAAAAATATGTCGGATAGGGTATCTGAATTCATAGAAATTGCAACTTTCAACTTTATTGCGAATCTCTGGTTTGGCTGTTGTTACCGACTTTTGCATGATTTTTAATTTGTTTTTTTTTTCCACTGTCAAGTGTCTAATTAACCCTTACATTTTGCTCAGAAATGAGAAATCCAAATTGATGGAATTTGTTGTGACAAATTTATAATTTTACAAGAGTATGGAAATTAGATTATTTTAACTTCCTGTGTGTAGAAAAGACCACTTTTTATGAAAACTTTCATTTTGTGAAGTTTGGTTGAATCAAAGGATTACAATGCCCTGCCTTGTTCCATATCAATCAAGGTGCATTCACAAGAATTTTAGATCAAATTTTCTTCTACGAATTTACGATGGTCATCATAAATTTGGTTTAGTGTATGGGAAAATACAGCAACATGTATTGCAAAATAAGTTACATTCACACATGACCTAATTCTCAATGAACCTTGTAAATCTGAAAATTTGATCCTGGGAGCATGCCCTTTTATGTTGGGATCTCATTCTTGCTCAAAATGAATAGCCGTAATGACGACCTTCTTTTTTCTGTTCAGAGGATATTTTTCATCAAGTCCAACATATTGTTACTCTTCAGGGAAATGATCATCCAAAGTAGCAAGAATTATATGCATAAAACATCTTAAATAATATTTTTATGTTAAAGTTCATTGTAACACCATTGTCTGTTCGGCAATATGTTGTATACCCCGGTCGTGGATATTTCCATTTTAGATCCGAATTCATTCATGCATGTCATGTTCTCCAATTGCTAATGCTATTACATTTTGTATATATTGGCAGTTGTATTAAATACAACCGTTTCAATTCAATTCGTAAAGCACGAGGGGAGATAAATTTGGAGGAAAGCAACAGGTGCATCACAGGATATCTTCTAGTTTAACAGCTGCAATTGATTGGTCAATTCAAATGTTCAAAATTAAATTCTGGATTTTCATTGGACAGTGGAGAAAGTTGGAGCCAATCATATCTTAGAGTTTCTGTAAAGATTGAGTGCAACTCTGTTAATTAAGAAACAAAATGATGTGTTGTTACATGAATGAAACCCTATTGTGAAGAATTTTTGGGGGAAAATCCAGCTGATATGAAGAATATATTCAGTTATACAGTATTTCCCTCTAATAATTCGATCCCCCTATCAATTCAATCACCCCCAACTCTGGGGACAAAATTCAGTTGACTTCTGATAAATGTGAACTCGGAATTGAAATAATGGATTATATGTATATGCATGATTGTGAACCATTGTGTCAACTTCCTGTTCTTATAAATTTGATCACCCCCCGATTTCATGGTGGGAAGTTTAACTTCCTGTGATCAAACTATAGAGGGATTGCCATACTAGAATTTAAAGCTGCCCTTCCTCTTCTTGAGCTATACGACCTTTGCTTAACGTACATGAAGGGTGAAGGCTGCAACAGTTGCGGGGGAAGTTTCATCTGAAAACCTACTGGGGTGATCATGTTTTATTTACTGGGACACAATTTCTCCCAATGTCTCAGATGGGCTGATCCAGATTTGGACCAAAAAATGCGAATGCCAAGCAAGTTATGTCAATGTTAACAATTGAGCCTTGAATTCTGTATTTTTAAAGACTTAAATTACATTTATCTGAATGTATAATTTGCTGGATATTCTCAAATGATTACCAGTTGCTAATATTTGCTTTGTCATTTGTTCTCTAACTATACCAGGATTTTGCTTCTTTACAAGGACTCCGTGATGTATTCCCAACAGCCATCGCTAGTAAAACTTTACCCAATGAAATGTCATACAATTTTTTTTTACAATTTATGTGTTGGATAATCTGACCAATGAAATGTTCCATATTTACAAAATTAGTAATACACCAATCAGGCAGTGATATTTTAGGTATGATGCCCTCGTGTTCCTGGATTGGTCAGTTGCTTGCTAGAGTAGAGAAGCAGTTTCTTTAGTTTTAGGGTAACCTGTTTTAACCTATATTGGATTTTAAACCATGCATTTTTTTTTGCCAGTTTTAAGCACAGATGATTTTATCCTAGCCAGAATGTGAATTGTCACTATTTGTATGTTAATATACATAAACGTTAAATATATCTATAGCCTTATCACGATTATATTGTACGATCACATGTATCTAGAATGAAGCAATCACTCTTGTTACACAGGATTAAAAAAAAATGATACTTATGGAGCGGAGTTTTATTTTATTGACTTGTCAACCTTTGTATTTTCCCTAAATGTATTAGCGATATATGACCTCGGTGAGATGCTGTTGAAGTGCCACACCCTCAGAGCAGAAATTGAGAACGAGAGCATAATCAATACAAACAATGCGCTTAACGAAAATGCAGTTTAATGCACAAGCTTTCGACCCTCTGGCCAGGGCCTTCATCAAGTAAACATGAAATAATTTAAAATATACAAATGTCAAATATATTGATAAGTCCAATAGAATTTGTTGTTGTTTCAGTCCCCATGACTGCATAATGTTTTGAATTTGACGGCACCTTCAGATGTTACGAGACAAAGCCTCCATGACGTCGCAATTAATGACTTGCTCTACACATGTAACGAAGAAAGGAGATGCAGCAAAGAGCTGTCGTTCGCAGTGACTTGGTTATGAAAAGATGACGTCGTGCAGGATTCAATGTTCATGTAAAGGAGATGGTACGATAAGGTGGCATTTTGGCCTATACGTGGTGCAGTTCAAATCGAAAAAATAAAATGTCCTAAAACTAATTTTTGTCCTCCGCCACGAAGTGGTGGGAGGACTTGGAAATGCTAGCCGTCCATCCTTCTGTCTGTCCGTCCGTCCCACATCTTGTGAACACGATATCTTGAGAACAATTCGACCAATCGACTTCAAACTTGAGAAGGTGCTTCACATCAGTTAGACGGCCATTGGTATTGATTTTCACTTAGGTACGTAATCCAAGATGGCCGCCATCGACCATATTGGATTCTGTCCGTCCAACATCTTGTGAACGCGATATCTCGAGAACAATTCAACCAATCGACTTCAAACTTGGGAAGGTTCTTAACGTCAGTCAGACGGCCATTGGTATTGATTTTCACTGAGGTACGTAATCCAAGATGGCTGCCATTGACCATATTGGATTCTGTCCATCCCATATCTTGTGAACGTGATATCTCGAGAACAGTTCGACCAATCGGCTTCAAACTTGAGAATTTGCTTCGCATCAGTTAGACGGCCATTGGTATTGATTTTCACGGAGGTACGTAATCCAAGATGGCTGCCATGGACCATATTGGATTCACTCCATTCCACATCTTGTGAATTCGATATCTCAAGAACAAATCAACCAATCGACTTCAAACTTGGGAAGGTTTTTCACATCAGTTAGACAGCCATTGGTATTGATTTTCATTGAGGTAGTATGTAATCCAAGATGGCTGCCATTGACCATCTTGGATTTCACTCACCCATATTGTTCGCATCTGTGTTGTGAACGAGATATCTTGATCTATTCCACCCATCGATTTATAAACCTCACCATCCACAAATCCATATACAATTACAGACTTACATTCCAGTGTTACACTACCCATTACTGCTTCCCAAACCTCCTCAAATTGTCTCAACAATTCCAGATAAACGTCGCTTTCCACATACACATATCCACTTTCCAAGTTATATTTAAGGAGATATTGGAAGCGTATATGCTGCATGCTCTCAAACAGGCTACTTGGCGGAGGACCTGCTAGCTACTCAGCTTGTTTTTTTTTAATGCAAGTACAAGAGAAAATATATCTTTACAATATGTGAAAGTTCCAGCTAATTTGCATTATGATTGTAGTTACGACATGAAATTGAAATATGCAGCATGTACTATTTCTTGAAAAGGATCTAAATGGAGTCATTCAAACACACCTTTAGACACGAAGGACCAAAACGCCATTTAACCTGGTAATGGGTGGGGGATATCTTCACTGCTTGAATATCTTTTTCATCCAAGGGGTCCTTCGTGTGTTTGAATGACTCGATTTAGGCCCTTTTTTCACGAAATAGCACATGCTGCTGTTTTCAATTTCATGTCATAACTATAATTATAACACAATCGAGCTAGAACTTTCACAAATCGTGTACTTCTATTTTCTCACAATTATTATCCCCTCCCCCCCCCCTCCCCTTTAACTGGAGGGGGGGGGGAGCATATAGCGATCGCTTTGAATTTCTTGTCCGCGCAATATCTTGGTTAATATTTGATGGACAGGATTGAAACTTGCATGAAATGTGGCCAGTGTCGCGTAGTTGTGCAGCGTAGAGTTTTTCCAGAGTTTGTTATATTTTCTAGAGTTATGGCCCTTGGTTCCTGAAATCTCTGTGAATTGGGACTTGTCCGGGCTGGATCTTGGTTAATATTGTATGGACAATTATGAAATTTGCATGCTATGTGATCAGTGCCCTGTAGTTGTGCAGCTTTAAGTTTCTCCGTGTTTCGCGTATATTTTCAAGAGTTATGGCCCTTTGTTCTTGAAATCTTTGTGAATTGGGACTTGTCCGGGCTGGATCTCGGTTAATATTGTATGGACAAATATGAAATTTGCATGATATGGGGTCAGTGCCCTGTAGTTGTGCACTGTGAAATTTCTCCACGTTTCGCATATATTTGAAAGAGTTATGGCCCTTGGTTCTTGAAATCTTTGTGAATTGGGACTTGTCCAGGCTGGATTTCGGTTAATATTGTATGGACAAGTATGAAATTTGCATATGTGGTCTGTGCCCCATGCTTGTGAAGCGTAAAGTTTCTCTAAGTGTCGTTTATATTTTCAAGAGTTATGGCCCTTGGTTCCTGAAATCTTCGTGAATTGGGATTTGTCCGGGCTGGATCTTGGTTAATATTGTATGGACAATTATGAAATTTGCATGATATGTGGCCAGTGCCCTGTAGTTTGTGCAGCTCGAACTTTCTTCGCATTTTGCTATATTTTCAAGAGTTATGACCCTTTGTTCTTAAAATCTTTGTGAATTGGGACTTGTCCGGGCTGGATCTCGGTTAATATTGTATGGACAAGTATGAAATTTGCATGATATGTGGTCAATGCCCATAGTTATGCAGCGTAAAGTCTCTCTGCGTTTCTGTTATATTTTCAAGAGTTATGGCCCTTTGTTCTTCAAACCTTAGTGAATGGGATATATGTCCAGGCTGGATCACGGTCCATATTGTATGGACAAGCTTGAAATTTGCATGATTTGAGGCCAGTGCCTTGTAGTTGTGCAAAGTGCTTTGTCCGTCTGGGTTTCTTGTCCGTGCAATATCAACCAATACAGAGCAGAACAATGGCGGGGCAGTGTCGGACTAAAGCAGAAGGGAGGTGGGGGGGTCATACAATTAAGCAATTTACTGCGTTTCTAGGATATTTTATTTTTTCAACCGCACCACATATTGGCCAAATGCCATCTTATCGTACCATCTCCTTTTTATGTATCTATTGTCTGTCTTGTGTTCCCCTTGACCAGTGTGGTGTAATAGTGCAAATAAAGTTATTCTATATAGACAGTTCAGAGTATAGTTCGGAGAGAGTATATAACAAAAACTTGGAAGTCCCCATGGGGTGAACGCTGGTGGTGTAGAAATGCCTGACCGGCTTCGAACTGTGGTTTCTCATCCAAGGCTGAATGACAACTTGTACTATTTTTGATCTGAAGTTGCATAATGGTCCTTTCTTGAAATAGTAGGATAATTTGTTGCATATTTACACCAGTTATCAAAAGTAAAAATCTGCCCCATGTCACAGGTTTAGAAAAGAGAGCAGAAGTAGGAACCACAAATTCAAGCTGGAGGTCACGGGTCAATGCCGCTGCTACATGCATCGTGGCAAATCTGTTGTCTAAGGAAACTTTATTTGTATTGGGAGTCAGGCATTTAAAACGCGCGTCTTTTCATAGAATGAGCCAGTTTCAAAACTTTATTTTTCGACAAGTTATGAATTTGCAAAGCATGCACTACTCACTTTTCCTGCCAGGACAACAATATTTACAATTTCAAATGTATATTTCGAAAAGTACTCAACTTGGGTGATATTGTGAAATTTTCAATTTTAAACAAGTGTGAGTGAGTTAGGTTTTAACGTCATGTTCAGCAGTGTTTCAACCATACAGCAACGATATAACTACGATATGATTAGCTGGACATGTGCGAATATTCATGTACAGCCATCATGTAGGATGGGGGAGAATTTGGCTTAATGTCACACAAGTTTGTTTCACTCATGTTGTGACAGTCAGTTTGGTTTGTGGAGGAAGCTGGAGAACCCAGAGAGAACCACCGCCCATCGGCAAGTAACTGACACACATGGACCAGCTGGGTTGGAACTCGTGCCGGTTCAGCGGTGAGGCTAGCAGTCACCAGCGAAGCACCTTAGACCACTCGGTCACCGAAAGTAGGGCATCATAACTATCACCTGGGACAATAATGCGACATCTACGTATCCATGAAAGTGCACAGGAACTTCCCCCGAAACTTCCAGAAGTAACTAGAAAAATAGTTTTAAAATGGCCATTATCCCAAGTTCAGCTGTAAATGTAGGTGAGTGAAAGGGTTCAGAATGCCTTAGTCTGTACTAGGGTAAGATTTTAGTTATTGGAATCCAATATCCAGTCTTCCACAATTGATGGATTGCAAAGGCAAATGTTCTTTGACCACTGGAATGTGAGTGATCTCATATTCTTTATACTTTGTAACCTTAGGATTATAATCATCGGTGGATATAAAATTGGGGTTATGGTGCGAAATAGTGGTGATGCAACAGTACAAAGTCGTAAAGACATTATGCCAGTATGTGTGAAAAAACATTCGGTAAGGGACATCATAAAAGAAACCAAGACCATACAGCAAAAGAAACCAAGACCATACAGCAATGTTAGATAAGACAAATATATTTCATTTGTGTGGAAAACAGGGTGAACAATGATTACACGAATGTGTTGTAATTTTATGTGTTTTTGCAGAAAGTAGTCTTCTGTTCGATGGACAGAAGTGAAGAACGAAAACAGCATATTTTTTTTCAAAAGTCCGGCGGTTTATGTCGGAGTAGTCTGGAGGGCCTCCTGGGGGCGACGGCTCACTCCGGCTGATTGCGGTTCACCTCCTGGATGGGCATGGTCCATGGTGTCATAGGGCTCAGTAGCCTGTTGTGGCTGTACTCCTGGGTTTAGGAGGTGCCTGGGCAGTAGTGGAAGAAGGAGAAAACAAAGCCTTGCTCAGTTCGCAGACTGAAATTGGTGTGGTTAAATAATGTCATAAAGCATATACATGTAGTCCGTTTCTTGAGGAACAATTAACCCTTTTCCCACATAACAAGGGTCTGTATGTGTATCTGGCATCACTTGCCGATTCACTTATTGAATAATCATAAGAGGATTTACTGGTGACACCACACCTTTAACCAGTCAACTTTAGGTGACCGTATTATGCAATGGACTGCATATTTCTTGAATGTTTTGTGATATTGGAGTGAAAAGTTGGTATCTGGATCACAAAATTTGGCTATAGCACTTACAGCTGACTTCAACAATGGCGAGCGAGCTGGTGATGTCGGCAATGAATTTTTTTCATTGCTGGTTTTCTTATGGCATGACCACTGCCCATCACTGACAGTGCTCGGCGATACCTCAGTCGCCTTATAAACTGTTAAACGTGAAGTCCCTAGTTTACAAATGTGAACCCCAACCTCAAGACAGCTAGATGTTATATCTGTACAGTCCATGCATCCTTCGGGATTTGATCACAAGAATCGGAGAACCAGACAACTCAACACTTGTCCTGCGAGTAGATTTCTACCTGGATTTCAGAAGAGTTTGTACACCCAGTCCTAATATGTCAGAGTTGTCATCCAGCAACAACCTAGGTCTGCCCAAAGGACTGAAATCATGATTTGATAATCAATGTCCTACATCAATCGGATCCCCTAGCTGATGTCATCCGTGTTGTCTGGGTCATCATCTGCCTCATCAAGATCCTGTTTATAGCAGAAAGGAAATGTTCATGTCGATCTCTCTCAACCGGAATGTTATAGGAATATATACAGGAGTTTTTCATGGAAATATACGAGAAATCTACCTGAATATTTTTCTTAAATTATAGGAATGTGTAGGAACAAATGAGAGTCTGGGTGTGTAAAAATAAAACAGCTGACATCATTCTACAGGTATACCAGTACATAAAAATACCTGGCATCAACAAAACTACATTACAGCTTTAAAAATACAGAGGCCATTTAACCCTATCTGGCCTGGGCGATTTGGGGTGTACCGCAGCCTGGGGGGGGGGGGGGGCGGAAAGTGCCCCCCCTATATATTTTCGCTATCGCTAAGATTAGAGGGCTGAAACTGACCACACTATATCTTTGGGTCAAGCTCTATCAGAAAATGTAAAAAATCCAAGATGGTCGCCATGATGACGTCACTGTGACGTCATTTTCAAAAAGAGCATTTTTGGACGATCTTTGGTCAAAATCGTCGAATTTTTTTATTTTTGTTTTTTCTTCGCAAAATCTGCATGATAAATTAGTAAATAATAATCTGATATGAAATAAAATAAGTTTTACCCAATTTTCCGTAGAGAAAAGCAAATTTTTTGAAGAAATATGACTAAAGCATAACTTTTTCTGGTACCCCACATAGCCGCCATTTTGAATTTACCCATGATCCTCAGCTCGTGGGGTTATGCAAATAGGCTCAAAATGTCCCTAATACGATACCCTATAATGTCACGAATATTTCAGCTCTCCATCTTTTAGCGTTTCGAAGATATCGCAGAAAGTTTGGTAGGAGGGCATTTTGGCCCCCCTCCCGCAGGCCTGGTAGGGTTAATGTGGGAAGGGAGGGAGGGGGAACAAATCAGGGGGTGTTTTTTGGTGATGCTAAGACATATGTTTCAGAAAAATGCATAGAATCGCGTTGAATCAACATGCTGATTTTTTGCGTAATTTTTGAAGAAATATGGCGAAAACATCACTTTTCTGGTACCCCCACATGGCCGCCATTTTGAATTTACCCATGATCCTTTGCTCGGGGGTCATGCAAATAGGCTCAAAATGACCCCAATATGATAATCGAAAAAGTCACGGAGTTTCAGCTCCCGATTTTTTGTCGTTCCGGAGATACAAGCAAAAAACCAACAGGGGGGGGGGGCGGAAAGTGCCCCCCCCAGGCCAGGTAGGGTTAAGACAAAAGGTAAAGTCAGAGGTGGTGGGTAAGGGAGGAGTGTCTCCCTCGCCCTCCCTTGAAAAGGGGATCGGGAGTACTTCCCTGAATACGTTTGAAAATCTGAATACGTTTGAAAATCATAGGTTATCATGATGAAATCGATTCATTGAACCAAAAATATAGGAATTAAAGGCGTCTTCAGTAAATATATATACAGAAAATATAGGAGCACTATGACCTAGCATATCAGGGATATAAAAAAATTGGATAATCTACACATATAATGACGTTTTGACATATTTTGACTATTTTTCAGATTTATGTAACAGGTATACCAGTGTATATTTTTTATTTTCACACCAAGAGGGGTAAGTGGTTCAACAGGTTTATTACTGTGCTTGAAATACAATTATTCACGAGTTATTCATTAATTTGTTGAAGGTGTCAATTGGCATGTTCATGGGCATCTTCAGGATTTCTGAAGAGGTGATCGTTTCCTACGCTTTCACTTGAACGGATCACCAGTGTGCTGTTCTACATAGGAAAATAACATATGATTTGGGCTTCTTTCCATCATCCAAGGACAAACTCATTCAAAATCAAGCTGTAATCCATTATTTCATAGGATTTTTTAGAAAAGCTGATTGAATTTTGTCCCCAAACTTGGGCGTGATTGAATTTTGACAGGGGGGATTGAATTATTAGAGGGATTACCATACTGTTCTGGAGGTGAATTTATGCTGAAAATAATCTTACTTTTGGTTCTTTGGGCTCGAGATCTTCCCCATACTGAATAGCTGCGTCAATCAGCATAAGGGTGTCACCAACAGAATCTTCATCTGTCCGATCCAATGGCACAAACCTCACCAAACTATAATCGTCAACCTGCATATGATGTGTTACCAGAATACCATTATGTACCATACCTACAACCACTGCAGTAATCTCACTTCCCACAGAAATCTCAATAAGAGTCTATATGCATACCCCATGGGTAAATTTAAATTGGCTGCAATGAATGTGTGACCGAAAATTTTTAGTTTTCATCTTTTTTCTTCAAAAGATTTGCCTTTTGCCAATAACAGTGCCCAACAATTATTTTATTTGACATCAGATAATTATTTTCTATATTTTTTATCATTTAGAAAGTGATCGTATAACAGTATTTTCGTTATTTTGGGACAACACTATCTTAGAATAGCACAAATTCTAGTGCTGAAAATTTGGTCGAGTCCCGTGCGGGATTCGAACCAGCGACCCCAGAGTCAGGCACCTAATCGCCAGCACTGTATGTCGGCGATCTAAACCACTCGGCCAACGGACCTCCCACAAAATAGGAGGTAGCAGACCGGTAGTCTTGAAAGCGAACATACAGTACCCCTCTGATGATCGTAATGACACAGCTCCCAAAGCTGAATAGATACATTTTTTATCATTTCGAAAGTGATCGTATAACAGTATTTTCGTTATTTTGGGATAACACTATCTTAGAATAGCACAAATTCTAGTGCTGAAAATTTGGTCGAGTCCCGTGCGGGATTCGAACCAGCGACCCCAGAGTCAGGCACCTAATCGCCAGCACTGTATGTTGGCGATCTAAACCACTCGGCCAACGGGCCTCCCACAAAATAGGAGGTAGCAGACCGGTAGTCTTAAAATTTCAGCATTAGAATTTGTGCTATTCTAAGATAGTGTTAGGGTTGTTCCATTTGAAAATATGTACCCCCCCAGGAAGGGGAAAAAAATAATAATATATCGGTGGTTGAGGTTGTCCAGAATAGAAATCTCTTGGTGGTCCCTCCAGGTAATAAATTGCTTCTCTTGGTGATTGTTTAAGCGTGTAAAAATATTGCTTCTATGGGTGGGCCCTCTTCTATGCACTTTGTTATTTGGAAAGGGATTCCTTTTTAATGGAAATTGATGTGAAAAATCGCGAAAAACGAGCTTTTTCCAGTCCTCGACATTCTTCGTTGCGCTCTGATGACTTCCAGCTGTTTGGAGTAGTGTCCTTTGAAAACAAATTTAGAACGGGTGCGGGCCGAGTGGTCTCCCTTCACTCCTTTCGGATATTTCCGTGGTTTTCTGTTCGGCCTTGAAAATTCAGGGTAAAAGGGCAGACTGGGATTGTAAATCTGTTGGCGAATGGTTGAGGCGGGAGGGCTTGTTTATTATTGACATTATGCTTGACATTATTTTATTCAATATGTATTCAATGAATGCGAAATACTAATCACTTGCAAATACATGTATGTCTTGCAACGGCGTTCTTGAAAATATTCACGTGACACCACATGGTCCTGGGCAATCCAAAGGGGAAGTGTGACGATAGGCCTGTATCAATGAATACTCACGTGGACTGTTTATGTTTACATTTTGAACAATAGTTGTGCGTGCGCAATAGCTGGCTGGCAAATATGGGTGGGTGCCTTTTCCCTTCCAAATAAAAAATGTGGGTGGGTGGGCTGCTATGATGAAAAAAAATAAATGCTTCTCTCCCAGGTTGTGTTGGACATTTATTTGCTGTACTTGGTGGAGGCAAGGAGAATTAATTTGCATATATTGGCGGTTGGGGTGTACAAAGTTTCCCTTCCTGGGGGGGTACACCTTTTCAAATGGAACAGCCCTTATCCCAAAATAACGAATATACTGTTAATTATTTTCTAATTTATTATGTAGTTTTTGTGGAGAAATAGCAAAAACGAAAAATTTGAAAAAATCTATCCATTTCTTTTTGCATATTGGGGGGGGTTTATAATAATAAACATTATTTCTTAAGCACACATGCTGCTGTAAGTATGGAAGTCGTTTCCTAGGCTCACTTATCCCCAGGGCCTCATAGTGTGCTGTCCAATAGTCCAACCCAGAAATGTAACACAAGTTTTTCACTCTGAAAGGGTGTGTCTTGCATCTGAAATGAACTGTCTGCGCCGAGATGAGGATTGACTAACCTTGCCTTGGAAAGATGCACATTTGGTTTCAAGTTCCTTGATCAAGTTGCATTAGCTTACCATAGATGCAATGGCTGAATTCAGTTTGGCATACTTCTGACTGGCGCTATTCTCCTCAAACTCTTCACAGAGCAATACATTCAGGTCTGGCTCCAGATACCTATGCATGTAAAAATGAAAAAAAAATTGATGATCCACCACATTCCAAATGAGTTTTTACAGCTGAGAATTCAATCCAAATTGAAATCAAACTCGTATATTTCAAAAATGTCAATTACAATCAGGAACTCTCCACTTTCAAGTTTTGGTCAAAGATTTGCTTCATACAAAAGTATGTATTAACTTGGATTAATTTCTTTTTAAATGAGGTAAGCTTATCGATCAAGAAGGCACACGTTGCAGTTATAGAATCGACCAAATAAGTAAAGACCTGCCAATTCTCGTGGAAATTCGCAGTGACCTCTCAAGCATATTTTTGAGGAAATAGCATTGGGGTTGTAGACGACTTATATTTAAGAAACTAAATACCCACCAGTTTTTTGGGGGGGGGGGTCACAGGCAGATTTTATTTCTTTCAAGATGGAGGCAAAAATATTTTGACATTATGGACAGGGCCAGACAAGTGGAATCTTATCTACCTGCAGAAAGAAAGGGGCAAATTTCAAATGTCCAGTTTTATTACCCCTCAGCCCATAGGGCTGTGGGGTCTTGTCGTTGCCATGTACGTACGTCCGTCCGGTCCGTCCGTCCGTCTGTCAACATGTTCTTGTCCGCTGAATATCTGCAGATCTATGAAGTCGGGCCTGACCAAACTTTGGTGAGAGCTTCCTGAATGTTGACTGATGAAATGATTAGATTTTCAGATGGCTATGATGATTTCATGATTTTTAATTTTTTTTTTATTATTTATTGATGGCTCAGCTTTTGCACTGTTATCTATGCCCATCAACATGTTCTTGTCCGCTGAATATCTGCAGATGTATCAAATCGGGCCTGACAAAACTTTGGTGAGAGCTTCCTGAATGTTGACTGATGAAATGATTAGATTTTCAGATGGCTGTGATGATTTCATGATTTTTAATTTTTTTTATTATTTTTTATTGATGGCTTAGCTTTTGCACTTTTATCTATGCCCATCGGGAACCCTTGGTTGCATGTTTCAGTATGAATTTTGAAGGTTCCCTGATACAAGAAAGCCTGGTCCATTCAAGATTCTCATTGAATGAAGGACAACATTTTTCTTTAATTTTGCTATTAAATCATTCTATTCTACATCATATGATTTATCCTAAAACTTTTGCATGAACCATATGTGTCCACACATTTAACTGGTACAACATAATGCTTCAATTTTTGTCACCAAACATGTTACTGCACCTTGGAAATTACTTAAAACGAGTGATTAGGAGAGCCCATTTTCAGCCGGACTCTGGGCAATTTTGAACCAGTTTGCATACCTGGAGCTTATGCCCCCCCCCCCCAATAATGATAAGGGTGGGCCTGTGTCAATCAGTGTGTTTACTTGTTATCACACTTGTGCAATGCATAAATTGCCACTAACAGAGCTACACTTTCTTGCATGCTGTAATCCCAGCACACCACTCACGTGAAACCGAAGTCTGTTATATACGGTATCCAGGGATTTTTTGCAGGTTCTGATCCCAAACTCCCAGTTCCTTTTCATAATTCATTATTGAGGGTCCAATTTTTTTAAGTGAATTTCAGCGCAAAGAGCCTATGATCAGTCACAACACAGAGGTTTATTAACATGAAATTCAATACCCAGCTATGCAATCGGATCGATATTGAGGCTAGCTAAGATTCATAGCGTCTCCCTTCCCTCACCGCTATGCCGACGACAAATACATTTCCCTGGTGGTAATTCGAACATCTCCATGGCGCACTTATTATTACCTTTGCGGCCTATTGGACCTTCATTGACTTGAGAAAAAGGGCCGCCATGAATAAAAATACCATAATCGATGTTGTGATCATCATCCCCTGTATACACGGGGTCTATTATGACGGAAATGCCCATCTTCTTGACCCTCGATTTCAGGTGATTTTGAGGCTCCATAAGGATAATTTTAACGTCTGTAATTAATTTTTGACCGACGAATGGCCATTTAGTCTGCCATTTCTGTATTTTTATTCATGGCGGCCCATTTTCTCAAGTTCATGAAGGTCCAATAGGGCGCAAAGGTAATAATAAGTGCGCCATGGAGATGTTCGAGTTACCACCAGGGAAATGTATTTGTCGTCGGCATAGCGGTGAGGGAAGGGAGACGCTATGAATCTTAGCTATATTGATACTCCCAGAAGCTTTTTCTAAGAGTATTTCCTTCAGAAATCCTTTCAAATTGAACAACACTTTCGTTTTCTGTTTCATTTGAGTTTTGGGCACCCAATGTTTCCTGAAACTTAATTGGCTCTAGATGCAGCCCTGATCCTACTTGACTAAAAAAAAGCAGGCTGAGGGGTCCACGCACCTTTTAGGTGCTTGCCTGCAATTCATGTTTTTTTTTATCATCTCCAATCTTGAAGAAAAAAAAAATCTGCACATGAAACAAAAATAAAATTGCAGTGACCTTAAACTAATATGGTTCTTTACAACAGAATTTCCCTTATAATGATGAAATTTCCAGGAACAAATGTACCTAAATATGCTTTATATTCAGGCTTTATAATGGCAAATTTGTATAACAAAAAATACCTGGCTCAAACATGGTCATTATAAAGAGGGTCATTATAAAAACGGTTGAATGAACTTGTATTTGGCTCACCTCTCTAAATCTTTCTTTGCCTTCTTACTGAGCAGATCAAGCTTGGTCATCACATTGATGTGTGGTATTTCTAGGTTGACCATGGTAGATAGAGCTGTGAGTACACCCGACACAAACTTGGACGGTTCAATCATGAACTGGGAGTCTATCAGGTAAACACCACACACTCGAAAATCCCACTGCTGTAACTGATCCACCAGCTGTCTCATAATGGGGATATGTGTGTACAACTCCACCTGACCTAGATGATCAATAATAGGTTCATACTCCATGTAAGAATCACGAGACAATGCATACAATAGCCAATTCTGGAGACAACAATATGTCTAGACTTGTGCTTTTTCAGCTGCACAAAGTATCCACCCAATAATAAGATCACTTTATTTAGATGCAAATAGTAGCAATCCAATATCATGTAACCAAATAATTGGTTACATGGAGATAATACTCTAGACTGATTACAGGCCGCCCTCAATACACCTGCAGCATTATCAGACATTGATACTTTACACATATATCCAAAACCTAGAGATGACCTGTGGAGATTTCAACATGGCCAATACTCAGGCATCAAATGCTCACAAACTTACCTGGGCAATCAAATATTATGTAATCATCATCTATATCATCTAGCTCTTCATGTAACCACTCAAAATTCTGTGCCAAATATCTGAAAACATAAACAGTTTTAAATTTAGGTACAGAAAATGTCCAGGGCCATTCAGACACCTGTAATTCCCACAAAAAGTTAGGGGCTCCAAAGGTAGAGGCTCAAAATGTATGGGAATCCAAAGATAGGGGTTCCAAAGATAGGGTGTCCAAAGGTAGGAGGTTCAAAGGTAGGGGCTCCAAAGTTATGGACTTCTAAGGTTGGGGCATCCAATTCCAAATGTAGGGACTCCAAAGGTAGGATGTCCAAGGGTAGGGCCTCCAAATGTGGAAGCATCCAAAGGTAGGCTTATATCCATTATATCAGCCAACCATTTACTCACTCTCTGCAATATATCAGTCAACCATTTACTCACTCTCTGCAATATATCAGTCAACCATTTACTCACTCTCTGCAATATATCAGTCCACCATTTACTCCCTTCCTACAATATGTAAGTCCACATTTACTCACTCTCTACAATATGTAAGTCCACATTTACTCACTCCATGTACAATATATCAGACCACCATTTATTCACTCCCTACAATATATATTAGTCCACCATTTACTCACTCCACATAATATACCTGTCCACCATTTACTCACGCCATACAATATATCAGACCACCATTTATTCACTCCCTACAATATATATTACTCCACCATTTTACTCACTCCGCATAATACATCTGTCCATCATTTACTCACTCCATACAATATAATAGTCCACCATTTACTTCCTACAATACTCACTCCCTAAAATATATCAGTGCACCATTTACTCACTCCCTGCAATATATGTCCACAATTTACTCACTCCATAAAATATATTAGTCCACAATTTACTCACTCCATACAACATATCAGTCCATCATTTACTCACGCCATACAATATATTAGTCTGTCATTTACTCATTCCATATAATATATCAGTGCACCATTTACTCACTCCCTGCAATATATTGGTCCACCATTTACTCACTCCATACAATATATTAGTCCACCATTAGTCACTCAATACAACATAGTCATCATT
This sequence comes from Hanleya hanleyi, assembly GCA_036873755.1. NCBI lineage: Eukaryota > Metazoa > Mollusca > Polyplacophora > Lepidopleurida > Hanleyidae > Hanleya > Hanleya hanleyi. The sequence goes on along the minus strand of JAVTVY010017432.1, from coordinate 17,277 downwards.
TACTCATGCCATACAATATATTAGTCCTTCATTTACTCATTCCATAAAATATATCTGTCCACTGTTTACTCACTCCATACAATATATCAGTCCATCATTTACTCAATGCATACAGTATATTAGTCCATCATTTACACACTCCATACAGTATATCAGTCCACCATTTACTCACTCCATACAATATATTGGTCCATCATTTACTCACTCCATACAATATATTAGTCCACCATTTACTCTCTCCATACAATATATTAGTCCACCGTTTACTCACTCCATACAATATATTAGCCCACCATTTACTCTCTCCTTACAATATATTAGTCCATCATTTACTCACTCCATACAATATATTAGTACACCATTTACTCACTCCATACACTATATCAATCCACCATTCACTCACTCCATATAATATATCAGTCCATCATTTACTCACCCCATACAAACTATTTGTCCATCATTTACTCACTTCATACAATATATTAGTCCACCATTTACTCACTCCATACAATATATTAGTACACCATTTACTCTCTCCTTACAATATATTAGTCCACCATTTACTCACTCCATACAATATATTAGCCCACCATTTACTCTCTCCTTACAATATATTAGTCCATCATTTACTCACTCCATACAATATATTAGTACACCATTTACTCACTCCATACACTATATCAATCCACCATTCACTCACTCCATATAATATATCAGTCCATCATTTACTCACCCCATACAAACTATTTGTCCATCATTTACTCACTTCATACAATATATTAGTCCACCATTTACTCACTCCATACAATATATTAGTACATCGTTTACTCACTCCATACAATATACAAGTCCACCATTTGGTCCGTATCTCAGGGAATCATCTTCCATAACATCGTCCACACTAATCAACTCTCGAATATCTGAAAACAATGGTGACCATTAGTGAAGCCTCAATAAACATCCAGACAATCATAATGAAAATATATATTGACCAACTTAAAAATAGTTAGAAAGATGGGTACATTTTGAGAGATGGGTATTATTGTTGTTGTTTTCTGATCTTAATCATGTAAATAGGCTAATGTTTGTCAGCTTTCGTGTATCCTTGGAGTTTGATATCAATCCACATCTCTGAACTAAACTCCTTCACTTTGGGACCACATTGACCCTTGTCCGATCTCCCTATGACCCTTCAACCACATGACAGATCATTTCTGATAGATTTTCTGGCTGGGGTCAGAGTTCTCTCCCATACAAAAAGTGCAAAATGGGAGTGACCATGGGGTCGTGTGACGTTATCGCGGTAAAAATTATTTTTAAAAAATATTCGGCCGTTCTACAACACCACACTCAAATATATATGTTAAAGAATAGTTTCCCTTCATTGTTAGCCCAAATTTAACAAGGTCTGTTTCATTCTTCGTCTATTAGTGTTAACAACTTTACTGTCAAATTGCTTCAACAAAACCACAACTGACTGTTTTCCATTTGGAATGAGGTAGAAGTTAAAAGTGCTAAAACTTGTGAAGAATATGATGGTTCTTGTTAAATTTGGACCGACAATGATGGAAAATTATTCACTAATAAATATTAAGTGTTGTAGAACGACCAAATATTTTTTTCAAATAATTTTTACTGGGATGCAGCTGCGCGACCCCATGGTGGCTCCCATTAAAATTGCACTTTTTGTATGGGACAGAACTCTGACCCCAAATAAACAATCTGTCAAAAACTATCCGTCGTGTGGCTGAAGGGTCATAGGAAGCTCAGACTACATTGACCCCTGCTCATGATTTATTTTCTCTCTCAATTTTTGTTCATGACATACATCGTCCTCTTCTGCACCCACACTTCATATTCGAAGTAAGATCAATTGATTCTTGCATATAGGAAGTTAATCTGTGGGACTTCTAATTCAATAATCACCTGCTAACACTGGATAATCAAACTGTTCAGCTGCTGGGTCAAGGTTGACTACCTGAACACATCTCTTCACAGTCTCGCAGTGTTTCTGTATGGTACTACAAAATGAGGACTGAAAGCAAAAAACAAAGGATGATGTGATAATGATACAGTATAAATATTAAGGTTTCATGAATCAGAATATTGAAACAGATATCCTCATTCACATGCAGAGTGTTTGATCCTGTTCCGATTACTAAAATTTTAAGGAAATCTATTGGACCTGCGGATTCCCGTCGATAAGCTGGCCCTGATTTTAGATTGACACATTGACACAATGTTTCAAATTTAGACATTTCCATCTATCAAGGATTGTAACAAAAACATCGTTTTCTGGTATTTGGAAATTGTTACGATGCTCGAAACTGGACACTATACGATTCTATAAAACCAAAAGTTTCCCATTTTCGTGGATCACAAAAGAAATAAAATTTGCAACCTTTCCGCTTCCAGCCGGCCCCATCACTAATTGTGCATATCGAGGCATTCGGGATATTTGGATGTTTACACTGGTTGGGACGAGAAAAAGATATGTTCGTCTATACAAAAAGCACGTGCTTCTTCGAAAACAACAACATGCAAAGCCGCTTATAACATTGACATTCGTACGCATTTAATCAATTATTTTTCTCAACTCGATGGAACGGTACAAAGTATATGAACCATTAGACGACTCGTTAAAAATACAGATCGTCTTTAGTGAACAGTGGATAATAACTTAAAGCTACAGTTTGCTGGTGTTAATTGTTGTATGCGACATTGCGTCCTCCAACACCAGGTTTCAAGGCGAAGTTTATTAACCCTGCTGTTCATTGAGCATAATTTGGGTGCACTACTTAGGGATTATTTCTTTCGCCATTGATCATAAATGGAGGGAATATGATATGAAATAGAAACATGAATAAGAGACACTGAAAATGCAATTAAATATTTCAAAACTGCTGTCAGAAAACTAGCAATTCTTGTTCATCAATTCACAATTATCGTTTAGGCTCGGCGTACTAATTTCTCAACATTGCCGTAGTTATCTTCTGGCAGAGTTCTCGTGGGGAGGGGCGCACTGACTGATCGAACCGTTTCCGCGTGTGACCTGCTCGAGGTATGATTAAGTACGGACGTGTGTGTTAAAACCACTATAGGCACCACGCACTCATTGGTTTAGAAATAGTTCGGGTGGTGGATTACCTGTGGTCATTGAGAAAGGATCGGAGCCTCCAAGAGCGGAGGGTGAGTGGAGAGACGCAGAAAATCTAGACAAGTTTTGGCCATTATCCGTCTTAATTCAGCAAAATCAAACCGTTCACACAAGCATTATACCCCAGTTAGTTGGGATAATAAATTCCAGTTCTGCGAGCTCGACGGACGTTACTCTGACTCTCGAGATGTTTGAAGCTCGTTCCAAATAAGCACCATGGTGCCAGTACACTTTTAGCGAGGATTTATCGTTTCAGATTAAAAAACTATACTTTTGAGATACACTGCCACAATATAGAGTGCGAGGATATGTCATACCAGATTATATAACTATGCTTTTGAGATTAAGCACCATAGTGCTAGTACAACGCCAGAGTATGGCGAGGATATGTCATTGAAAACTTCACAATCATATTTATGAGATTAAGCACCATGGTGCTAGTACACTGCCACAATATAGCGAGGATATGTCATTGAAAACTTCACAATCATATTTATGAGATTAAGCACCATGGTGCTAGTACAACGCCAGAGTATAGCGAGGATATGCCATTGAAAACTTCACAATCATATTTATGAGCTTAAGCACCATGGTGCTAGTACACTGCCACAATATAGCGAGGATATGTCATTGAAAACTTCACAATCATATTTATGAGATTAAGCACCATGGTGCTAGTACACTGCCACAATATAGCGAGGATATGTCACTGAAAACTTCACAATCATATTTATGAGATTAAGCACCATGGTGCTAGTACACTGTCACAATATAGCGAGTATATGTCATTGAAAACTTCACTATCATATTTATGAGATTACGCACCATGGTGCTAGTACAACGTCAGAGTATTACGAGGATATGTCATTGAAAACTTCACAATCAGATTTATGAGATTAAGCACCATGGTGCTAGTACACTGCCACAACATAGTGAGGATATGTCACTGAAAACTTCACAATCATATTTATGAGATTAAGCACCATGGTGCTTGTACACTGCCACAATATAGCGAGGATATGTCATTGAAAACTTCACAATCATATTTATGAGATTAAGCACCATGGTGCTAGTACACACCAGAGTATAGCGAGGATATGTCATTGAAAACTTCACAATCATATTTATGAGATTAAGCACCATGGTGCTAGTACACTGCCACAATATAGCGAGGATATGTCATTGAAAACTTCACAATCATATTTATCTGCCACAATATAGCGAGGATATGTCATTGAAAACTTCACAATCATATTTATGAGATTAAGCACCATGGTGCTAGTACAACGCCAGAGTATAGCGAGGGTATGTCAACTTCACAATCATATTTATGAGATTAAGCACCATGGTGCTAGTACACTGCCACAATATAGCGAGGATATGTCATTGAAAACTTCACAATCATATTTATGAGATTAAGCACCATGGTGCTAGTACACTGCCACGATATAGCGAGGATATGTCATTGAAAACTTCACAATCATATTTATGAGATTAAGCACCATGGTGCTAGTACACTGCCACAATATAGCGAGGATATGTCATTGAAAACTTCACAATCATATTTATGAGATTAAGCACCATGGTGCTAGTACACTGCCACAATATAGCGAGGATATGTCATTGAAAACTTCACAATCATATTTATGAGATTAAGCACCATGGTGCTAGTACACTGCCACAATATAGCGAGGATATGTCATTGAAAACTTCACAATCATATTTATGAGATTAAGCACCATGGTGCTAGTACACTGCCACAATATAGCGAGGATATGTCATTGAAAACTTCACAATCATATTTATGAGATTAAGCACCATGGTGCTAGTACACTGCCACAATATAGTGAGGATATGTCATTGAAAACTTCACAATCATATTTATGAGATTAAGCACCATGGTGCTTGTACACTGCCACAATATAGCGAGGATATGTCATTGAAAACTTCACAATCATATTTATGAGATTAAGCACCATGGTGCTAGTACACTGCCACAATATAGCGAGGATATGTCATTGAAAACTTCACAATCATATTTATGAGATTAAGCACCATGGTGCTAGTACACTGCCACAACATAGCGAGGATATGTCACTGAAAACTTCACAATCATATTTATGAGATTAAGCACCATGGTGCTTGTACACTGCCACAATATAGCGAGGATATGTCATTGAAAACTTCACAGATCATATTTATGAGATTAAGCACCATGGTGCTAGTACACTGCCACAACATAGCGAGGATATGTCATTGAAAACTTCACAATCATATTTATGAGCTTAAGCACCATGGTGCTAGTACACTGCCACAATATAGCGAGGATATGTCATTGAAAACTTCACAATCATATTTATGAGATTAAGCACCATGGTGCTAGTACACTGCCACAATATAGCGAGGATATTTCATTGAAAATTTCACAATCATATTTATGAGATTAAGCACAATGGTGCTAGTACAACTAGTGAGGATATGTCATTGAAAACTTCACAATCATATTTATGAGATTAAGCACCATGGTGCTAGTAAACTGCACAATATAGCGAGGATATGTCATTGAAAACTTCACAATGTATTTATGAGCTTAAGCACCATGGTGCTAGTACACTGCCACAATATAGCGAGGATATGTCATTGAAAACTTCACAATCATATTTATGAGATTAAGCACCATGGTGCTAGCTACCTTACAATATAGCGAGGATATGTCATTGAAAACTTCACAATCATATTTATGAGATTAAGCACCATGGTGCTAGTACACTGCCACAGCATAGCGGATATGTCATTGAAAACTTCACAATCATATTTATGAGATTAAGCAACATGGTGCTTGTACACTGCCACAATATAGCGAGGATATGTCTATTGAAAACTTCACAATCATATTTATGAGATTAAGCACCATGGTGCTAGTACACTGCCACAATATAGCGAGGATATGTCATTGAAAACTTCACAATCATATTTATGAGATTAAGCACCATGGTGCTAGTACACTGCCACAGCATAGCGAGGATATGTCACTGAAAACTTCACAATCATATTTATGAGATTAAGCACCATGGTGCTTGTACACTGCCACAATATAGCGAGGATATGTCATTGAAAACTTCACAAACATATTTATGAGATTAAGCACCATGGTGCTAGTACACTGCCACAACATAGCGAGGATATGTCATTGAAAACTTCACAATCATATTTATGAGCTTAAGCACCATGGTGCTAGTACACTGCCACAATATAGCGAGGATATGTCATTGAAAACTTCACAATCATATTTATGAGATTAAGCACCATGGTGCTAGTACACTGCCACAATATAGCGAGGATATTTCATTGAAAATTTCACAATCATATTTATGAGATTAAGCACAATGGTGCTAGTACAACTCCAGAGTATAGCGAGGATATGTCATTGAAAACTTCACAATCATATTTATGAGCTTAAGCACCATGGTGCTAGTACACTGCCACAATATAGCGAGGATATGTGATTGAAAACTTCACAATCATGTTTATGAGATTAAGCACCATGGTGCTAGTACACTGCCGCAACATAGCGAGGATATGTCACTAAAACTTCACAATCATATTTATGAGATTAAGCACCATGGTGCTAGTACACTGCCACAATATAGGGAGGATATGTCATTGAAAACTTCACAATCATATTTATGAGATTAAGCACCATGGTGCTAGTACACTGCCACAATATAGCGAGGATATGTCTTTGAAAATTTCACAATCATATTTATGAGATTAAGCACAATGGTGCTAGTACAACGCCAGAGTATAGCGAGAATATGTCATTGAAAACTTCACAATCATAGTTATGAGCTTAAGCACCATGGTGCTAGTACACTGCCACAATATAGCGAGGATATGTCATTGAAAACTTCACTATCATGTTTATGAGATTAAGCACCATGGTGCTAGTACACTGCCGCAACATAGCGAGGATATGTCACTGAAAACTTCACAATCATATTTATGAGATTAAGCACCATGGTGCTAGTACACTGCCACAATATAGGGAGGATATGTCATTGAAAACTTCACAATCATATTTATGAGATTAAGCACCATGGTGCTAGTACACTGCCACAACATAGCGAGGATATGTCACTGAAAAGTTCGCAATCATATTTATGAGATTAAGCACCATGGTGCTAGTACACTGCCACAATATAGCGAGGATATGTCATTGAAAACTTCACAATCATATTTATGAGATTAAGCACCATGGTGCTAGTACACTGCCACAATATAGCGAGGATATGTCATTGAAAACTTTACAATCATATTTATGAGATTAAGCACCATGGTGCTAGTACACTGCCACAACATAGCGAGGATATGTCACTGAAAACTTCACAATCATATTTATGAGATTAAACACCATGGTGCTTGTACACTGCCACAATATAGCGAGGATATGTCATTGAAAACTTCACAATCATATTTATGAGATTAAGCACCATGGTGCTAGTACAACGCCAGAGTATAGCGAGGATATGTCACTGAAAACTTCACAATCATATTTATGAGATTAAGCACCATGGTGCTAGTACACTGCCACAATATAGCGAGGATATATCATTGAAAACTTCACAATCATATTTATGAGCTTAAGCACCATGGTGCTAGTACACTGCCACAATATAGCGAGGATATGTCATTGAAAACTTCACAATCATATTTATGAGATTAAGCACCATGGTGCTAGTACAATGCCAGAGTATGGCGAGGATATGTCATTGAAAACTTCACAATCATATTTATGAGATTAAGCACCATGGTGCTAGTACGCTGCCACAATATAGCGAGGATTTGTCATTCCAAATTATGTAACTATGCTTTTGACATTACACATCCTCGTGCTTGTGCACTGCCACAATATAGCTAGGATATGTGATTCCAGATTATATAGCTATACTTTTGGCATTAAGCACCATGGTGCTACTACACTGACACAATGTAGCGAGGATACATCATTCCAGATTATATAACCATACTTTTGAGATTAAGCAGCATTGGGACGATTCACGGGCGTATAATGCATGAGCTGGTATTGCTCAGATGGTAGGAGCTTATCTGTGGATTAGAGCGGTTGTAGGTTCGGTTCCCACCGACGATAAGTTATTCTTTCTCTAGAATACAATTTCCCAGTGAGAAATACACAAAAATGGTTAGATTTTATCCAAATCTGATCATGACGAAGTTCGCAACAGAGTCATAACTTAAAGTTGCTGAAATGTCACAATAGGAATGCTTAGACATAGATGCATATAAAAGCCTATAGGCTGTAAGTTCCACTGGTAAATGGTCTTCAGTATTCTTGAACAGCACGTCAGCTTTTTTAAACATAAAAGTAAGTGAGAACAACCTATAGAGGAGATAAACAGCTTTCCTTATTGCCCATCTAAAAGGAAACAGATGTCTCTTCTTTGTTTTCTCAGGAAAACATGTCTAAGTTTCAAATCAGGAAAAAAGATGTTTCAGCGAATTATTAGAAAGGAACCGGTTATTATTCCGTCATATTCCTATCTTGAAATCCATACCACTGATCAATATTCTTTAACTGAAATTCTTTTTCTAAGACATATGCCTAGAGTTTTCCAGTCAGGCTTTGATTATGACTGATAATTTTAACACCATGTGTTAAGCGGCGTTCACAGGTCTCATACATGTAGCGGGTCAGGGTCAAACAAAGTTACGACTTTTTGCGCTAAACGATATATTTCTATCTTGAAATCCATACCACTGATCAATATTCTTTAGCTGAAATTCTTTTTCTAAGACATATGCCTGAAGTTTTCCTGTCAGGCTTTGTTATGACTGATCATTTTAACATAATTTGTTACGCGGCGTTCTCAGGACCCATACATGTAGCGGGTCGGGATCAAACAAAGTTACGACTTTTAGCGCTAAATATCTTGCATACTACGATATTATTTTGCTATCAGTATGCAACATTTCTAGTGCACACACGAAAAACTCTCTTAATGACGTCAAAAACGCCGAACATCGATTTATTTTATTCTGAAAAGAAATATCTCTTTCGTACAGACAAAATGCCAAAATTTTATAGAAGTGTGAGTAGCGTAAAAACGCCGGTTAGGCATCACATGTTAAATGAGAAGAGGGTATATATATATAAGGTATAGGCCACGTCATTCAACCTCTTAAACTTTTAATCTCGTGAACTTTTGCCCCCCCTTTGATCCTTTATTCTCGTCACCTGTTATCCCCTCTATTGCATGAGGTGGATGAATTGTCTATTGTTACGGACGGGAAAGTAGGTAGATTCCTGGACGGTATGCGACATTGTCATGTATTGGTATGGATATTGCGTGAGGAAGACCGCGACCTATCCTACGCTGTTGATGTTATTCTTATCTACGCTAATTAAATTGAACAGGCGTGAATTTCGTTGCACTCATTTGAACTCGTGTACATATCATTCCAGGCAAGCATAGTACATGATTTATCCTAGCGTTGGATGAACGCGCATCGGCCGATCGATGCATATCCATTGTTAGTCGGTTTGCCTCAGTGGAAAGAGTAACAAATAGTGGCCTTGTCCGCCGAGGGTAAGTCCGTATGACTGAGTGACTGATACATATTCATGTCCGTGAATCCCTTCACGGATAAATGTAATTTGTTAACTCTGCGGAGGCGAATGGTGACGGCCCTTAAATCGTCGTACCAGTGCAGTCGTACACTATATCACCATGTGTTCACATGCAAGTACGGGTATATAGGTGATGTAACTAAATTTGGAAGAAAACGCGCATGTGCAAATTAATTATATCATATTATTGCTCACTAATTCGAGTATCTCGAGACAAATAAACATATTAGTAACGCAATAATGGCGTCATATACCGGAAGTAGATATATGTATCTTCTGAACGTATAGCACGACTGTATCGAGTAGACTAAGCGCATTCTTGTAGAAAACGTCGAACGCAACAGATCATCACTACAATAGCAGTATCATGTCAGCAGACGAATACATTTGCAACGCTCATAACTGGATAAAATTATACGCAGGCTAGACCTTTTTTAAGACAAGAAGCTCGTGCGAGAAGGAGACTAGTCCAACTCAAAATGTTGTAGAACGGGCTAAGGCAGAACTCGAAAGACAACGCTAGAAAGCCAGCATTTAAGTATCGCAACCAAGCGTTAAAAGAAATCGGAAATGCTCTCTCTCCTATGCTTGCGCGATAGAGCCTAAGCAACGCGGGAAGGGGTCACGATTGGACATATTTTAATATATCAAGTGATTATATATTGCGTTATTCACCATTGCAAAACATCAGAGTCGCATATGGAGGGAGGGAAGGATGGAGGAATGATTGGAGGGAGGGTGGGAGGCATGAATGATTGAAGGGGAAGGGGAAGGGAGGAATCATTGTAGAGAAGAATGGGAAGAGGAACTACCGGTCGGGGGGAGGAAGGAATGATTGGATGAAGGGGGAGTTGAATGAATGATTGAGCGGGAATAGCATAAAAATTGCCAGTTGCTCTTGGAATCAGTCTGTACTTTACCAGTGGGGTAGAATGTCAGAAAATGTTTACACGCCATGATAATATGCTGAAAGACGTTCGTATAGTACATACACAAGAGAGTCATGCTACCCATTCAGGGTCACGGTCGGAATACACAAATGAATTATAGATGAATCATCGTAAAAGGAAGAAAGTATACATCCCAAGGAGGAGTAGGTCTAACCTACTGATATGCGGACACGTATTAAATGTAAAACGTGGAACCACTGTTTACAATTAATACGTTTCCGCATATCAGTAGGTTGGACAATCTCCTTGGGATGTAGATATTTTCTTCGCAGACACTGTCATCATCTGTATAGTAATTTCCTTTTACGTGGATTCCTCTCATCACTCATTTCCGTATTCTGTCCGTATATAACCCGTTTCCCATATGTACTGCAAGATCTTCAACAATCTCTTCTCGACTTGAAGAGAAATCACATCTTGGAGTTTGATTGGATATTATGTGTGACACCGGAACTGGTAAGTTTTGGCCTTGTGCCGGCTAAATTACGGATTATACACTGGCGCTGGATAGGGTTGTTGGAAATGCCCATGAGTAATTTCGTCGTCTCCTGGTACTAATTTTGTAATAAGTCTGTCATTCCCCTTCGTATGTGGTTTCAAATCGTAGAATAGCTTTCCATACGGACGAGATGTAAATTCGTGAAATTTCACCATGAACCAAGACATATTCCAAGGAAAGATTCGTCTCCCGAATGTCCTAATTTGCTGTCTAGCAATACGGTTATTGAATAGAAACAAGTACTTCCACTTTAGTGTGATATCTCGAGATGCCTTGCCTTGTGGAAAGAGATTCTGAGTCATATAAATTATAGATAAATTTCTGTGACGTTTGAAAATGTTTTGTTTTGTCTGTTTTTGGCTTTTTTCAAATACATATTTTAATATATCTAATTTATGGTACCTTGAACGAAAACGAATCCACTGTTTTCAAAGTCACCATGTCTGCCACATACATGATATAATGTATATGAAAAGTCAAATCAGACAAAAATCCCATTTCAAACGTCAAGGATTTTTGCAATGTAAGCTCTACTTCTGGCTTGAGAATCTTTGATCAAGGGCGCTTTACTTAGTCGAGCCAGTTTCCAAAGTTAATTTTTTCTGGTCAATTATAAAGTCTGCCCATTTTAATTAGGCTACTGCAGTGGATAGGGGGGAGGGATATGGCCTAATGTCACACTTAAGTTTGTTTCACTCATATGGTGACAGTCAGTTCGGTTGGTGGAGAAAGGTAGAACCACCGCCCATCGGCAAGTAACTGACGAACTTTCACACATGGACCAGCTGAGTTCGAACCCGTGCCGGTTCAGCGGTGTGAGGCTAGCGGTCACCAGCGAAGCGCCTTAGACCACTCGGCTATCGAGGGCTCTGTAGTGGATGGAGCTTGTATGAAAGTCGACTTGTGGACCTGTATTTCGCCGAGATATTTATGTCATTTTTTTATTGTCATGGTATTGTTGACACTGGACATTTCTAGAATAATATAGAGCTACGTATTATGTGGGTCATCCATTTGGACTTTTCTCAAAGCTGTCGTGATCGATTTATCATAATTGCAAATGGCCGACGCTCGAAGAGACCCGTATGACGAGGGTAATTGGGTCGCAGTGCCATCTGCCCAGGCCTACGGTTGTATACATACTGTTTTGTGGGTTAATTATTTCGAGCTTTCTAGAAGCTGTTGTGGTGGTATCTGGGTTAGATCATGCGTCAGTGCTGTACCGGTGGAAGTTTCTTGATTTGATAGAATAATTTCGAATGCCCGATAGAGTATAAATAACCGGACGTTCAGAGAGCGAGGAGAGATTCAAACGGCTGCTATGTGGGTGCATTAGATTGTGCTACTGGATATTACCTTAGCATGGGATTGCTGACTGCTGGATTGTATATTCCTGTGCTTTGACCGCTGTGTTATCTACGTGATTGAACTGTCGGAGATTGGACCCTTTGCTGGGCTTGTAAACAACTGAGCAGTGTTGGACTATAAAATACAGGAACGCGATATCTGCGCATCGGCACGGACTGTATAAAGATTTGCACGTCAGTACGGACTGTGAGAGATAAACCGGTATAGCATTGAACACTGAGATTATATTTCTCATTTATTTGCTGTATTGTCCTAGCTTAATTTGTATATGATTTTAGTATTGTAAATAAATATTTGATTGTTAATCCTTGATTTCACAAAAGCTTTCTGTTGCCTTTTTCTGTTATCGTTTAGACGTAACATTATAAATGAGAGATTCTGAAGGATCTTGGCGCCCACCATTGTCCGATAATTGTAAGCTAATGACAAGACGATCTTTTTGGCCATTGTTACTAGAACAAACGATTGATTTGTAACTTTGTTTACAGAATTTCGAATCTGCGCAAAAAAGATCGAAAAAGGAACACTTGAAAACACCAATATATAATATTTCTAAGTTTCAAGATTTCTAGAAACTGTACTTATGTCGGTTGTTATAGTACAAGAGAAATGAGCAAAGTTAGTCTGAAAGTCAATGTACCTGTACGGAGGATCCTTCGTCTTCGTTTTGTAGTATATTTATTTATTTTATTTTTTGCACGTGTCATCATTGGGTCCTGGAAGCGAAGACATATCTCTTTGACACTTTGGCATACTTAAGATTTTATAATTAAGAACGAATGCTAATTCTGTTCTGCTTACTGGGATAGTTTGAGATATCTCTTTTAAGATACCATTCTCGAAAATAGTAAGATGGTACAATAATACTGAAGGGATCCGGTCCGCGCAGTAATGCTGAAACATCAAACGTGTCGAATCCTGATTATCTCCCTTGTATCGTAACATGCAGTAGTCTACAGTTGTCGAGTTGTGACATTGTGTCACAAGAGTGACGTCCCTTCATGTAGCTGACCCGCCGGCAGACGAAAGGGTGGGGCAGTTGATTTGCAACTGCACAGACTAAAGAAAACTGATTTAAAATTTGAAGAAATACATTTTAATTCCAAATCATTTGAACTCCTTGATATGGAAGGTGAAGGTATGGGTATTCTCTATAGTCAATATATAGATGCAACGTCACAACTCGGGAATACCGTATTAACTTGAACGTAACTTGCATTTTTCGAATAGGAGTAAAAAAGGTACCTTGTGGGACCCGTGTCCAAAAATTCAGAAAGATCAATGAAATATTTCCTGAGAATTCACGATAACAATGTTTCAAGGGGAAATCCAACATGGACGAATTTAATGTTATTTCTCTGACCAACTTTCATTTATCTATGTCAACTTAACAGAAATGGCATATTTTTGCTCCTACAATTTGACCTTTCATTTTTTCCTCTGCTGGTGTTCATATCCAACCAATTTTCCCCAAATTTCATAATATAATCATTCTATTAGGGTAAAATCAGGTGAAAAAATATGGTTAGCATTCTGGGAATATTTCTATTCAAAGTTCTTGGTCATATATCTGCCCTTTTCCCCTTGAATATACATGTGTGAAAGGCGAAATCAGCTTTAGATTTGTCTGTAGAGGAACCAATTTCCCTTCAATCTGTCACAAATTTCACAGTCTAGTTTCAAATTCATTGTACATCATTAACAATTAAATATTCTGCTGAATTTCATGACCGAGTTTCATTTATCTATGTCAACTTACCAGAAATGGCATATTTTTGCTCCTACAATTTGATCTTTCCTTTTTTGCTCTGCTGGAGTAAATATCCAACCAATTTTCCCCAACTTTCAGAATATAATCATTCTATTAGGGTAGAATCACGTGTACAAAAACAGTTAGCTTTCTTGGAATATTTCTCTTCAAAGTATTTGCTTATCTATCTACCATTTTTCCCTTCAAAATACATGTATAGGAGGCAAAATAAACTTCAGATTTCCCTGTAGAGAATCCAGTTTTGCTTCAAACTGTCCCAAATTTCACAGTCTAGTGTTAAATTCATTTTACAATATTCACAAGAAAAGATTCTGCTGAATTCAATGTTATTTGTCCGGCCGAATTTCATTTATCTATGTCAACTTAACAGAAATGGCATATTTTTGCTCCTACAATTTGATCTTTCATTTTTTCCTCTGCTGGTGTTAATATCCAACCAATTTTCCCCAAATTTCGGAAAATAACCATTCTGTTAGGGTAAAATCAGGTGAACAAAAATGGTTAGCCTTCTGGGAATCTTTCCATTCAAAGTTCTTGGTCATCTATCTGCCCTTTTCCCCTTGAATATACATGTATGGAAGGCAAAATCAGCTCTAGATTTGTCTGTAGAGGAGCCAATTTTCCTTCAATCTGTCACAAATTTCACAGTCTAGTTTTAAATTCACTGTACATCATTAACAATCAAATATTCTGCTGAATATCATGTTATTTCTCTGACCGAGTTTCATTTATCTATGTCAACTTAACAGAAATGGCTTATTTTTACTGCTACAATTTGGCCGTTTCTTTTTCCTCTGCTGGTGTTAATATCCAACCAATTTTCCCCAAATTCCAGAATATAATCATTCTATTAGGGTAGAATCAGGTGTACGAAAATGGTTAGCCTCCTTGAAACATTTCTATTCAAAGTTTCTGATAAGCTATCTGCCCAAAATACATGTAAAAATGACAAAATATGCATTATATTTACCTGTAGAAAAAACAATTTTGCTTCAATCTTCCCAAAATTTGGCAAACTAGTTCTAAATTTGGGTGTACATCATTCAGATTGAAAGGTTTTGCCGAATTAATTTTTTATCTATGATGGAATTGCTTTCACATATGTCCAAATGTTAAATTTCGCAGTTTTTGTAGGAATTTCACCAATCTTGGATTTGAAGTACTTTGGACGATGCTGATAACAAATCTGAAATCAGTTTTGCAAAATTCGAATTAGTTTCGGAATTATGACCGTTGAAAAATCTATTTTTGGTCAAGTTTTAAATTTAAAAAAATCATATAAAAAAAACTATAAAGTATTTCGAAGAATTTTTTTGCTGAAAGTGCTTGTATTCCTTGATACTATTTTTGGTATAATTTTATATATCGTTATCTAAAAGTTCAATTTTCAACATCTCCCGTCAAGGCGACCTATGGTTTTATGAAACGAAAAGCGTATTATCTCTGTATTTCGTGCATAAGAAGTACAAAACCTAGAAACCTCCGGTTTTTTTGCTTGTTTTCGTTAGTCCTAGATCCTGGCTGCTGGAAATGGGTCACTAGGGCCATGGCAACAAAAAATTAACGGAGATACACTCGAAAAGTTCATGTACACTTTTCAATGAAGACGACGCTTGCAGATGTGCAAATTGTTTTCGAGAAACCGTATTATCGAGGTCGCTGATTACGAATCCGACGTCAGAATTTACCTTGACCTCTAATAGAGTATCGAACATTTGGGTACGAATTTCACTTTGTCGAAAGGTCTCAATATATAGGCGTTAATATATAATATAATTAGGTGAAATTACAAGCGTCTAGTCCGTCATCCATAATTCAGCCGTCGTCCATTAGAGAATATCCGCGTCCATAATCCAAAGACCTATTCCATATTCCATATAACAGTATTAGCACCAAATTCAAAGACAATCACAGTATACATAAACATAGGCTTGTTTCCTGCAAGAGAGAAGCGGTCAACAGTTTTCAATGATGCCGTCAAGACATCATAATGTTCCAAAAATATCAAATCCGTATCGCTGATCAGTATTCTTAATCCATAATATTCGTTGTAGAGTCGTCATCTAAAACATGATGTATCTCAATCATGCTTTGATTGTGACTGTTCATATGAGTACCATGAGGATCTTGAAGTACATGGGTTTATACGGCCCTAGCCACGGGTTAAGCGGAATTAGATACAAGTTACGAAACATAGCGCCATAGATCTTGCACGCTACGTTCGTATTTTTTTTATCAGCATGCGATATGTATCGCCAAATTTGAGAAAATTTGAGTGGAGGCGTTTGGTGGAATAGCCCTGTTTTATAAGTTTCTGTAACAATGTTTTGTGACGTTGATTAAAATCGTCACATTTAACACAGTATATAGCAAATGCTACTAAGCGAGATATGTATAAGCCATATGCAGGTCCCACTGGAATATTACTATCCAGAAAGGGATAGTTTACGATGTCGAAATTGTAATCATCTCTTTTGTCATAAAGTTTACGAGAGAGAATGCCCGCTTCATTTTTATAGAGATATAGATCTAACTATGATGTGCCTGTAGGGCTGTCTGTAGTTTCCTTCAAATCCAGTGAAGGTGGATATATATCCTTCACTGCGTCATTTATATAGCGATTATCCACAGCGAGGAGATCGTCTATATAGCGTTTGGGAAATGAGAAGGAACGGGCTTTGAATGGATCGGTTTTTGAAAGCGCCTGCATATATTCATAAGAGAACAGATACAGGTCAGCCAACAGGGATGCACAACTAGTACCCATTGGAATACCTATATGCTGCTGATTTATTGTGCTGCCAAATTTCACATAGATATTTTTAATGAGAAATTCAAGCATCTCTATAAACAAAGAAACATCCCATGAATGATATCTCTTGTATG